>JACXGI010001535.1:0-51784 GCA_016801175.1 Esox masquinongy
TGTTAAATTGAACAGTGCAAGTCAAAGGAAGGAGAAACCATTACAATGATTTGTATGAAAACTGGTCAGATCTACACAGCTGAACCCACAGGTCTCAGCAAAGGACCTTCAGAACAGTTTAGCTGACACTGAAATTGTTGCTCACAGGTCCATCGCACAATGTACCTTACACAGCATGTTCACATTTGTTTAATATGTTAAATCTATGGAAAATGCATAAATGGTAATCCTGTATAAACTTGTGCAAAAGGGAGGCCTGTTTCACTTTGTAACATGTAGAGCTCAGATCAACTATATTGTAACTGCAATAAGCAGCATTCTCAACCATCAACCTCCTAATGATGACCCTCTACTGTATCACATATAACCAAGCAATGGCTACTCAAAGAAAAACTGACCATAGCAGGCATAGTGAGTATGACTGCATGTGTATGTATGCATGTGTCTGTATTATAACTGCACTCAGCAGCTTTCTAAACCACCAGTGTCTCATTCTTGACTGTAACCAAAACATTTAAAACTATTTTTAGAGGCACTTCAGTCTTCAAATTAATATATGTCAGTTGTATGTTATCAAACAATTTTAATCCTGAAACAAAATACAATTAAATGGTATTGGAAAATACCATTTAATTTTACTTAATTGGTACAAGCATAATCAGACTAGAGCGCTTTTTCAACATATAGTCAAAGCAAATACACTTTTGTTTTCTATATCAATGCTTGAACCGCTTGACAAAAGATATTGAATGAAATCACATGGACTCTGAGTTAAAGTTGTAACGTTTGTTAACTCTTGTTCCTCCATTAGCACACTCAACGTAATGACGTCATACCCATACATAACACCTAGCGTTGAACCGTGTGTCAAACCAGGATTTCCCCAAACTGACCAATGGCGAAAATCAGTGGGCGTAACTTAAAATTCAGTCATCCCTATTTAAATTGACCAATGGCGAACATCAGTGGGCGTAACTTAATATTCAATGGGCGTAACTAAATATTCAGGAACCCCCATATTAAGTAACGCCCCTGACTTGCAGTCTGCAGATATACCTTATAGGAGGGCTGGGGGGCAGTGGATCAAACCATTGTGAGGCAAAGGGCAGGGGTGTCGCAATTTTGAAACTTAAACCCGCTATTAAGTGTCTATATTCAGCACAAGTGCTTTCATTGCGTCTTATTACTATTATTGAAATTACATAGTTATGTGTTCATTTATATATTGGGGTGGACAAATCATAGTTTTCCCCAGGAGGGGGGGGGGTCATGTCCCCCCTGTCCCCCCCGGGATTTCCGCTTATGGCTTCACCTGTCATGTAAGGTAGGGTGACCAGACGTCCCCGTTTTTCGGTGGCATGTCCCCGGCTGGAGTTGTCCCCGGAAATGTCCCCGTTTTTAATTGTGCGTAAAAAAAGAGACCGCAAAGTGAAATTATATTTTACGTGGCAAAAAAGACTGGGCAGCAGAGCCTACCGGTTGACGTCTCAATCGCGCTATGCTTGTTTTTGGGCAACAGAGGGGGCTGCTCGCTATAGTAGCTTCATTCACTCTTCTGTTAATTACTTGCTCACTCTCTTTTTAGAGAAAAGTGCTGTGGGAAACTCGGCCAAAAGCTAGCAAGTGTCAAGTGAATCCACAACATCACCACAAACGTCTTTTCGAGACAGGTTTCAGTCGTTTTAAATACTAGCTAGTGATGTTACAATGTCACAATTTATTATTATCAAATAGATAAATTATCTGCTCTATGGTTTAAAATAAGTTATTCCAGCTAACGTTAGCTAGAGGTTAGCTAGCTACTAATGTCTAAAAAACTTGCGCATATACTGTAACATGCAGTGGACGGGCTATTTTGAAAATATGATCATATTATATGAATGCACAATTAATTATGAGAATATTTATTTGTATATTACAATTTTAATGATTTGACATAATAAGTATTGTGAAATCTTCATGGATAACAGCATAATATTTTCTATTAGAGAGTGGAGAGGAAGAAAACTTGATATGTATGTGTACATGTATAGTCACACTAATGTAGGGCTTAGTTGTTCTACTGGACCAAAGTTTACTTTGCTTCTTCATATTCTCACACATCATTGTGGATGTTAGTCAACTACTTTTCTTCCATTCTTCTGACACCGAAATGGTGACACATTTCTCTGTATCAGGCAGATATTCCATCTTGTATGCTGCTCTTGCTTTTGGGAAAGTCTTTCCAACCTTACCTCACGCAGGAGTAGTCGTAGGTAATAATCCTGACACGTATTTCACGTCTGGACTAAGGCAACTCAATCTTGGTAGGGTCCCCGGCTTGTGCCACGAAACCCCTATATCTTATCCAGAATGCAGCTGCCTGACTGGTGTTCAACCTTCCCAAGTACTCCCATGTCACCATACCGCTCTACACGCAATACCAGCTCCCAGCTGACACATCCACTACAAGTAACTTGAAACACTCACTCACATTCACTACATGGTGGTTGTCTATGGAGTAACAAGTGGAACTACCATTACTATTCAGAACGCTGCGGCTGGAGTCCTAACAAAAATTAAGAAAGCTGAACACATTACACCAATTCTTAAGTCTCTGCACTGGCTCCCTGTATCTCACATAATTGATTTTAAGATACCGCTAGTCTATAAATCACTGAATGGTGGACAGTGTTCGGCCCTTATTTAATTTCAATTCAAGCACTATCCATCGTTTACAATAAAACATAGTATGTTTTTAACATAATGCACTGCTTTTTAAACAGAAAATAGTTTATTTAGAGCAAAATTTGAAAACATGTTAAGATTAATTGCAATTAACTACGTGATTCATTATTATAACTGTCTGACAGAATTTTTATATATATTGTATGCAATGTATATACATATAGATGTGCAGAAACTTAATATTAAATTACTGATATTTACACAACTATGATTTAATCCTCCCTGCAGTCTGAGGCCATTGTTGGAACTGTAAACTCTGCTCACATTGAAATAATGCTTTTTAAAGAATGAGGAAATCATATGGCCTCGGCTCAGTTTGTTAGTGAGGTCCTGGATCTCTGGGTTTCCCTTACTTCACTACATCTGTTCAAATAACTGCACTGTTATCAAAAAGAATGCAGATGAAGTAGAAGGTTAGAATGGCATGCCAACTGACTATTGACTTGCACCCTTGGCTTGCTCTTCTTTATCTTTGTATAACTTAAACTGGCTGCATGAGCACATACCATTTGTTATGTTTGCAACGTCACAGCTGCTACTCTTATGTCACGGTCTTTTTACGCAGTGGCTATGTGTGTGTAGACGTAGCTATCATCATCTAGGAAGGACTATCGTTAGCTAGCGTAACTTTACATGTTACACTGAGTAATAAGTGAAGACACGGCAAACATTTTGGCGAAATAGTTTTTTTTGGACTTACACAGGTAGGAGTTATTTAAGTAACTAACGATGTTAGGTTGGTAGCTAGACGACTGCATATAGCAGTGATTATTCAGCCGAATGCATAGTACTGTACAGCTAGCTGGCTAACTAGCACTAGCAAACCTAGCTAACAGCTAGCTAACGTTTGAATATAGTTGGCTGTCAAGTATCCAGCAAACTCATATAATGTCCAGTGTAGTTTTATCAAATTTCAGTAATCAGAATGTAATATTGATTGGAACGTCGGGTTTTTTTTAATTTTGATTTGCAACTCATTGATTTCTATTAAGAGAACGGTGATGTACACATTTTGATTGGCCATTTTGCTTCACGGCTAGGCTGATATAGTCATGCAGCTAGCTAACGAAGAATGCTAGCTAGCGAGCTAAAATTCTTAACAATTGCAGTACCCAATTCCTTTGTCAGTAACGTCGTTAGCTAGATGGGAACCTAAGTGAACATCATAGTGCTATACTTTATAATACATAACTAATACTATAGAAAGATAATACAGTAATATTATGTAGCTAAAGTACAAGGTTGAAAACTTCCTCTGGTTATAGTTAACTAGCAAACTATTCGACTTTATATTCTGTTTCATTATTGCTATTAATGACAGACTTGGTATGGGTTTTACATCTAAATAATTTCGCAGGTACTCTTGTCCAAGCAATAAATTGCCCTATGTGTACACACAGGGTAAACATAACCATGGAGGAACCGGGTGCTGATATAGAGGTGACTGTCAAAACTTTGGACTCCCAGAGTAGAAGCTACACAGTAGGTGGACAGGTGAGTTGTCATTTTACAGTGGGCCTTTTCACTGTGTCCTGCATTTTCAAAACACAGCATATAGTCCTAATAATAAGTGTGTTTGTCTCAGTTGACAGTAAAAGAGTTCAAGGAGCACATTGCCACGTCAGTGGGGATTCCTGTGGACAAACAGAGGCTGATCTACCAGGGTCGAGTCCTGCAAGATGAGAGGACCCTGACAGAGTACAGTGAGTACAACTGTCTGTGGAGCTGCCTGGAATCAATACAAAACTGACACAAGCAAAACTGACACAGCTTAAACAGCACAAGTCTGCTGTCAAGTGTCTGTCAACACAAGGCTGAAATATGCTGAAATCTTAATGTCATGTGTTGAGTCCCCATGCATATGCTGAAAGCCGTTTGATTCCCTTGATGGCAAAACAGATGGAGCATCTGTGTCCTTTAACATGAATATAGTTGATATTACCTGTTCTATTCCCTCAATGACTCAGATGTAGGTGGAAAAGTAATCCACCTGGTGGAGCGGGCCCCCCCTCAGCCCTCCCAGCCAGGGTCGGGAGGAGCAGAAGCCGGAGCACTGCCCACATCCACCACCTCCCAGGGAACGTCCCAAGTGCCTCCACACGACCGCAATGCCAACAGCTATGTCATGTTGGGAACCTTTAACCTCCCAGTTAACGTCATGGATCCTCAGCAAATCCAGGTACAGCTGTTCATTACCTGACATCTGTGTCTCAGATTCTGTGTTACAAAGACTGGCCAGTTTATTAGGTACACAAATCCAGTACGGGGTCAGAACCCTCTTTGCCTCCGGAACGAAGACATTGAGGCAATGGATTTTGGGCCTCTGAAACATTTGACATGGATGTTGGACCTTGTTGATGCGATGGCAGCACTCTGTGTCTGCTCCAGTACCTGACATAGCTGCTAGCATGAAGCTACAGGGTGGGGAAACGTTTTTCCTCTCCTCAGTGGTCCAGTGTTGGTGATCACGTGCCCACTGGAGCGTCTTCTGATGTTTCACTGGTTGGCTTGGAAACACGGCGTGGTTGGTTTGGAATCACGGCATGGTTGTCTGCTGTAATAGTCCAACCGTGACAAGTGCTGATGCACCACTGTTGTAGTACAACCTTTTGGTCACTAACCAGTCTATCGCTATGCTGTCTGTTAATACATCTTAAGATAACTTGGTGGAACAACCACACAACTCTGTAGTAAGTACATCCTGCTCAATGAAGGAGCTGTAAGCAAAGTCTGTGCTAGAACAGAGACAAGACAAAACATCGCAAGCGTTTGTTCACAAAGGCATCCGCTGGGATGGCTTCTCCTTGGATCTCAGTCGTCAACAGTTTTAGCCTGCAGAAACTGCTGATGACTGACTGGATTCTTTTGTTTGTTGATCTGTTGCGCATGAAAAGCTTAAGAGGGTGTCTATTTCTGTGGCACTAGAACCAGCATGGTGCCAATGAAGATCAAGCCATGCTCGAAGTCGCTGAGGTCGCTTGCCTTGCCCATTCTAACTTTCATTCAACAGTAACAGAATGCCTCTGCCTGCTTTATATAGCAAGCCACACACACAGGCCACTGTCTTTTAGAGCGATTTCATTTCATGAATGGGATGGTGTACCTTATCAATCTTTGAAGTATTTAACCCCTTGACATTCTTTATATGTGCAAACCAACAATGTCTCTCGTTCATGTCTTAGCAGACACTCTCATCCACTTTGCATGTAAATGTTAACAACGTTTGGTGGTGTGACAGATTATAATTTAAGAGTTTAGCGTGTCAACAGTGGTGAGAACATGAAAAGGTGCATAAAATATCACCTTTCCCCTCACACATCAGATTAACGTGTGCCTTTTTGCAGAAATAAACTCCCTTGTCTGTTTTGTGGTTTGTTTGATTTGAATGAGACTTTTTTGCTTAGGCATATTGCCTAGTCTTCAATTATCTACAGTACCATCGATTCAGGTGTCTGCCATATAATAGCTTTGATAAAAACATTGTACATTAATAACAAGAGAGCAAAAACAAGGCTGTGGTGTGAAGTTTTTTGGACTTGACTGGCGCTGCGTTGTAATGCGTCTTGAAGTGCGCAGCATCAGCGTAGCATGCGTGGCTTTCCAAGTCATTAGCCTATTTTTAACAGCTTTTATTAACAAATATGCACAGTGTAGGAAATGGCTGTCAGTCAGGAAACATTTTTTTTCTCTGTCAGATGCGTGGATGTTAGGTTATAACCAAACACATTTCATATGATGTATATGCGTGGACACACGGACCCTGACGCTAAAAAACTATTCCCTTCCCTCTATTGCATAGACTTAATAACTTCAGACTAAGTTAAGCATTTATTGCTTCACGCATGTCTCTTTAGCAAACAGTAAATATTAGGGGTCATTTATTCATATATAAAAAGATCTCGATGTTTTATAGGTACTTCATCCCAATAGGAAAGAAAATTACTGTCCAACCCTCCAATGCATCACTGAGTACCCTTTCATATTTCCAAGACTTCTAGTCACTGCATTATGTTATCGGTTCTCATGAAGGGCTAGAGTTGACCTTAAAATCTTAAATTGCTATCTAGCAATGATAACCAACGAACTTTAGAGCTTGAATACCTTTTTAGAAGAAAAACTGTTTTACAATTCATACTTACTTGACACGGCTAACGACTCTTCTCTCTGTCACTGTTGTTTTGACTCAGGGAGGTAAATACGTATGTGATGAAGATACATTAGTATTATTACTTTTTAACCTGTTGTTTAGTCCTATGTTCTGAGAGACTGTCGGATCAGTTCTGATATGAATCCTGTACGGCCTTTCACTATGTAGATGTCGGTCCAGCAGATGATGTCAGGTATGGGGGAGAACGCTAGGAACGCCAGAGTCAGCACCAGTACTGGGGTAAGACATGGGAAATGAGATGTCGTCTCTCCTGTTATGTCTCTACAGAATGCTATGAATGTACATGATGTATGCCTGTCATGTAATCCTCCAAATTTTTCAGAGCAATGGTTCCATGAATGTCCACATTGATGTGGACCAATCAGTGCAGAGTGAGCCCAGACTGAGACTGCTATTGGCTGAGAACCTGCTGAGGGACACCAATGCTCTAATTCAGCGGATGGAAGTGAGACTCCCTAAGCTCTTAAGATTAGAACACCTGTTTTTTAACGAATACACTGGCTCAAGTTCCAAATTGAAACTTCAAAGTATTTTGACAAGATGTTTTTATTCAGTGATTTTCTAAGCACTCAGTTAGGCTGAATAATTATTCCTTGGAAATAACTGACAGATATCCTCTTAACCCCGTGTATCTGCCACATTCTGTCACTCTCTCAGGGTCAAACAAGTGACACGTCCTCCCAACCAGAGTCCACCGCCACTACTGTCCCTCCTCCCTCCTCTTCCTCCTCCACTCCCTCTCCCTCCACCCAGCCCATGGACATGTCTCCCCCTCCAACCACCCCCCCTCCATCCTCCTCTTCCTCCACTCAGACAGAGGGAGCCGCCCCGGCTGGACCCAAGTAAGACACCTATCCTGTAGATCTTCTTCTGTTTGGTACCTAAGAAGGGCTCGCCGTCCGTGGCACGGGCCGCGTCTTCCGTTTTCTTTAGTGTCCAATTTGTGACGTGTTAGAGTCACAAACCCTTGCTGCCTACTTTTTCAGTCCAGTATCTCCTCAGCTTACCGATTGTGGCTCGCAGGATCTGTGATGTATGTAAATGGGGAGATCACTCAAGCCCTCTCTTCCCTCCGCAGTCACCCCAGCCCAGCGGAGCTGGTGGAGATGATGTCAGAGCTGAGGAGGGTGGAGGAGAGGCTGCAGCCATTCATCCAGAGAATGCACACTATCCTGGAGACTGCAGCGACTGCAGAATACGGCAACACCGTAAAGCTTTTCACTTCGCTCCATTTTTCATAGCTTAGAGAGCATTGTGGTAAAGCGGAATCAATTTTCACTGATCTAAGTTGGAAGTCGTTGCTATATTGTATTTCCGTTCCGATTCGGACACACACCTGTGCTCTTTCATACTTTCAAAGTTGTCATTTACCCGTTGAGACCAGCCCAACAAAGTGTCCCTCTCACTCAGGGAAACGTCGTCATGTTGTTCTCACAGGAGCGGGAGGAGGACCAGCGCATTCTCAACCTAGTTGGCGAGGCCCTACGTCTCCTGGGCAACGCCCTGGTTGCCCTTAGTGACCTGCGCTGCAACCTATTGAGTCCCGCCCCTCGACACCTGCATGTGATCCGGCCCATGTCTCACTACGCCTCCCCAGTCAGCATGCCGGGAGCCATGCACCAGCACATCCCACTGCACGTGAGTCCGCTGCAGACGTCCTCACAAGCCGGTACTGTCCTGCTGTTGCATTGTTCTGACCCGGAAGACAAATAGACCTGTGAAGTTCTGGGGAGTTTATCCACAGTGCTGTGAGGAAGTATGTGAAAGTTGGGTATTTTCTGACTTGACAGATCAAGGTAACCTAATTCAACATTGACAAATATGACTTTGCAATAATTTCTGCCAAAAAAGTACAACCCTACTTTAATCAACTTGTCAAATAAATAGCTAAAATTTTAATTGGATGCCAATAGAAAATTTCCAGCTTGGCATAAAGATCAGAAATGTAATGTTAATTGTGCAGGTCCTGACCAAAGGAAGGATTAAGTCTCTCAAATGAACAGGGAGCAAGAGATCTGCAGAAGTGGAAGAAGGACATTTGTCTCAATGTAAAAGTACATGTCAGACAGTGGGGGTTTTATGGTTTGAGTTCAGGGCTTACTCAACTTGCCATCATTGCATCATCCATTAATTACATGTTGTACCAGAGAATTCCTGAGGAGATTCCATCAATCTTTTGAGTAGCAAAAATGAAACAAAAACCTCCGTCAGGACAATTATAAAAAAAATACTTTTATAAGAAGTCCACATCAGTATTTGCTCAAAAATAAGGAATCCACATTAAGAGCCTGGGTCTTAATCCTCTAGAACTGCTGAGGGCCTTACATGCAAGAAAACCCAGAAACATTACAGTCTAAGCTGTTCTGTAGGGAAAACTTGGCAAAAAAGAAAGAGATGAGAAACTGAAACTGTTACAAGTCTGCATACCCTTAGTTCTTAATACTGTGTTGCTCCCTTTAGCATCAATAACAGCATGCAGTCTTTTGTAATAGTTGCCTATGAGGCCCCTGAATTTTTGCAGGTGGTATAGCTGCCGTCTTGGCAAAATGCCTCCAGGTCATGCAAAGTCTTTGGTCGTCTTGCATGAACTGCACGTTTGAGATCTCCCCAGATTGGCTCGATGATTGTCTGCCAGTATTTTCTGATAACGTGCTGTATTCATCTTGCCATCAATTTTCACAAGATTCCCCGTGCCTTTAGAGCTCAAGGGTATGTAAACTTTTGATCAGGGCCATTTGGGTGAATTCTGTTATCATTATAATATAAAAAGGAGCCAAACAACGATGTGATAATAAATGGCTTCATATGATCACTATCCTTAAATAAAAGACAGTATTTTTGCATGATCAGTGACACTTTGAAAATCAATGTCAAAATTTCACAATTTCTGCCAGGGTATGCAAACTTACGAGCACAACTGTAGGTGACGATCACTGACTTTTTCGTCAAGTGAAAAGACGAGAGAATCGTGTAGCCAGCAAAGTTTTTCTCAAAGTTTTTGGCATGTTTTTTTTGCATGATCAGTCATATTTTGAAAATCAGTGCCAAAATTTTACACTTTCTGCCAGGGTATGCAAACTTATGGGCACAACTGTATTAACCCTAGACATGTACTGAACTGTTCAGCAGAATTAACTTTAAGTGATGGCAATGTGTAATTTCTCAGTGTTATTTATGATGTTTGGTTACTTTTATCATTATGGTATTTAAGAAAAAGATAAAGATCAATAATTTGTAATATTCTTAGTTTCACTGGTGTGCTTCTTCACAGCACTAGTTAAATGAGGAAGATTTTATATAGTTTATATCATCATTAGCCAGTGGGACACATTCTAACTTTCCATCTCCCCTGCAGATGAATCTGGGAGCCACGGTCACCATGGCGGCCAATGGCAGGCCTGCCACTGAGGGACAGGCCCAGCCCAGTCAGGCTGCCGGCCAATCGGAGCAGCAAGGTCAGGGACAGACCTCCCCTTCACAGCCTCCCCCGTCCAATCAGCAGGCTGGACAGGGACAGCCTGGCCACCGGGTCATCAGGATCAGCCACCAGACAATGCCGGTGGTCATGATGCAGATGAACACGGACGGTGTGTTGTCCCCTACCTGCCACTGATTGAATGCTCTAACAAAGTGTGTGTCCTTCTGCTTCTCCACAAATAAACCATCTAGGCAGACAACTCCACCGTTGCATCTTTTCCGTATTGACAAATGGCACATGACAGGGACTTTGTTTTTTAACAACGTTCGAACTACAGGCTACATTCGTTCTGCCTAACAAAATGTTTTCGTTGAAATACGTTTCATTTAAAGAGTGTTCCCCCCCAGTTTCAATCTGCATTTAGGTGAGGGATGAATCCATCCCAGGTGCCTGTTCTAACGAACAGGTCTGATTACATTTTAGAAGTGTTTTCATTCCCATGTCTGGGTTGTTAGACCGTGGCTAGAATCCATTTGTTTTACCACTCATAACTGTGCGTGCGTGCGTGCGTGCGTGTGCGTGCGAATGTACAGATTCTGGTGCACCTCAGCCAGCTGGACAGCCGAACGCCACCGGGGCCGGTCAGCCTGGTGAGTCTCATCAACCCTGTGATGGCGTCCTGGTTTCATGTCGGCGGCTGTGTCTCAGAACAACAGACCCAACTTCATAACAGAGATGCTCAGTACTGAATCACCACGACCCCACGGTGCCCTCTCCTTCCCCAGGTTTCCAGATGCCTTCCGGGGTCCAGATGAACCCTGACTTCATGCAGTCCATCATGCAGCAGATCGCCCAGTACACCGAAGCAGTAGCCGTAGCCGCCACCACCGGGGGCACCATGGCTGGCCAAGCCCCGCAGACCACACCGCCCGGCTCCACTGCCACCTCATCCTCCACCAGCCCCGGCACCCCCACAACCACCCCCACGGCCCCACCTCCGCCTCCTCCCGGGGCCTCCCAGGCCAGGGTGGTGTTCACCCGGCCCGCCTTCGCGCCCAGGATCCCTCAGCCAGCCTTTGGCACCCGTGGGGCCACCATCAACCTGAGGGCCACTGTGCCCCCAATGATGGGCCAGCAGCCAGGACAGGTCAGCTTGGCCGTGAACTAGAGGGTTTCGGTGCGCGTATGGGCTTACTGTCCCGTCTATGTAGGGTCAAGGTTAATGACTTCTAGAGTTCAGTCACATGACGATTTTTCCTTTCTGTTAGATGTGGGGTCCACGAGTAGCACCGTGGTGTACGTCACTGTCTTATCATACAGGTGCTTCATTGCAGCCAGGAGGTAATATCCTGGTTGAGGCATACCCAAAATGCCTCAGGGCTGTCTCAGGGCAGTGCAAATTGGCTCCGCCTCTTCTTGGGTTGTTGGGATGGATGTTGGACAGGGTTGCTTCACCGACTCAGCCTCTGGTGACTCCTGGCACCTGCCGGCTCACCTGGGGTCTCTGGCCAGGGAATGCACTTTGTGTCTGTGCTGGTTAAACAGTGTTATAAGAAGCAGAATGGCTTGGCAAGTTTATGCGTGGAGGTGTCTCCAAGTTTTACTCTCACAAATCTGCTGGGGAGTTGTTAACAATGAGCAAGGCCATAATTGGGAATTGGATATTGAAATTGGGGCAAAAATGTAATGAGTGTCAGGCTTTGAACAGGTTTGTCAGACTGTTTTTGCCGGACCGCGTAAGTGGAGCCGGCCTAGAAGAGCGAGTGAGTGAGTGAGTCCGTCCATCTGTCCATGACTACACCTTGTTAAATAGCGTAGTGGTTAGAGACGCGGGCTACGGAACAACAGGTCCCGCGTTCGACTCCCGTAACAGTCTAAACACATTATGCCTGAGGTTCAGTACAGACAAAAACTTTGCTGGTTATAACATTATGTAGCTATGTAATAGGAAGCCTAAAATAAAACAGTTCTGGTGGATATTAGGATTTGTTCAGGATAGACAAACACTTCACTGCGTACATGATTCTCTCGCCTTTTCACTTGACAAAAGTCAGTTCTCGTCACCTGTATTGATAGATACTCAATGTCATTCACGAATGGCTAATTAGCTGTTAAAACAGCCAGTGGTGAAAGAGGATTTGTTCAGAATAGACAAAAACTTCGCTGGCTACAAGCTTCTGTAGCTACGGGAAGCCTAAAATGAAACTGTTTACTGTAGTGATGGCCAAACGAGGCTTCATTAGCGTTATTTTAGCAGCAGGATATTATGCTGGCAGCACTCAGATTTTCATTATAACAATAAAAGCCATAATTGAAATGTAGAAGGGCATATAGTTAACTATCTAGTATGTAAAAAAACAATAGACAAGAACAACATTGGAATGGACATTAAACATAAAATGACAGACTAGATTAACTATATCGCCTTATATAGTTCGATGGCTTTTATTTTGAAAAAGAAAATCTGAGTTAGCGCTGCTAGCATAATATCCTACTGCTAGAAGAACGGCCATCACTAGTTTACTGTTATATTGCAACTATTTCTGGTGGATTTTCGAATTTTGTTTTAGGATTTCTTCGGGATAGTCAAACACTTCGGTGGCTACACGATTCTCTCGTCTTTTCACTTGACGTAAAAGTCCGTTATTGTCACCTATATTGATACAGTAGTTATTGTATCAATTTCGTTCACGAATGGCTAATAAGCTGTTAAAACAGCCCGTAGCAAAAGCCATACAGTTAATAGATGCTATTTGTGGTGGTGGTAAAATTAATAAGAAACGTTACAAAGTAAAACAGCCAGTGGCAAAACTCATGCAGTTCATAGATACTATTTGTGGTGGAGGTAAACTTAATAAGAAACGTTACTCAGTTTAACACGATGGTTAATGGTGTCTAAAGAAATATTAGGTGATGTTAATGCATGACGATATTAAATAATGTCAATATGCGGTACTAACGCCCCACAGTCAGCTCTGTGGCGTAGTGGTTAAAGACACAGCCTTTCACGTGGGTGACCTGGGTTCGAATCTCGAGAGGGTAGCCACGATCAACGCTTTCTATTGCGGCCCAGCTGAACCAGGCTTGCCTGGTTTCTTGTTTTTTTTGTTTTTTTAAAGTATTTTCTGGCCTCAGTTTCAGATGCCATAATGCCTGCAAGAAATTCTGTGTTGACACGACCTCTCACCCATAGGCCTTCCCTCCTGCTGCTCTCAATCAGATGATCAGTGGACTGGTTGGACAACTCTTGATGCCTGGACAGATGGGTATGCTGGCTCACTGTACACCACACTGTTCTAGGGGATTTTAGGAAATGTTTACCAGTTACAAATGGAACGCTTTTTTCTTTTTTTACTTTGAAGTGTTACTTTTCCTCTAATTTATATTTACAATTTTGTGTTATTAATGTTGTAAGTGCTGTGTTTGCCAGTTTAAATCATTAACCAGATTGTTCCTGTCTTTCACCCAGCTGGTCAGACAGCGACCACCGCTGCTTCTCATACCTTCTCCTCATCATCCTCCACCTCCACCACCTCCTCTGGCCCGATTCCCACCCCTGCCAGTGGCACCACTGCCCCCCCTGGCCAGCTTGGGTCTGCCCCCACCGTGACCCAGGGACCACCTCCTGATCTGGCCCAGCTCTTAGGCTCTCTACTGGGGACAGCAGGAGTGGCCCCTGGGCCAATGGGGCCTGGAGTGCCCCCCCCCATCACTGTGACCTTGCCAGGAGGGCCCGCCTTCATCCAGGGAGTGTCTGACTTCATGCAGGTCAGTGTCTGGGGCGGAGTTTGTAATGTAGGTGAGGAACATTACATTTGTGGCTTTTCTAGCCAGTGTTGCCTGTGCCTGTTACAACAGATTCTTTGAACTAAGAGCATCTAATCCTTCTGTGGGAAACTGTGGAACACAAATCACCATGGGCCTTCTGAGTGGCACAAGCTGTCTAAAGTTGTCATTACAACCCGGGTTCATTCCCTGTGTACACCATACATATTGACCCTGGGGGCGCAATTGCTGGCAAGGGTTGCCTTGTCATGTCACGCTGTAGTGACTCCTAGTGGCAGGTCAGACACTTGCAAGGTAATTGGAGTCCTTAGCCCTGAGGAACACTCCCCTCCAAACGCATTTGTTGGGTTTGTGGTTGAGCACTCTGTATAGAAGCAGAATTACTTGATAGGACATGTCTCAGAGGGAACTCCCTACCTGTTCTGTGCCTGCCGGGAGTTTCTGCGACAAGGCACAGCCCCAGTCATTCACTGGATATTACAAAATTTGGAGGGAAAAATAGTATTGTCTTCTAATTTCCATTTTTCTTAGTGTATTTTCTATTCTTTCAGGCCTCCGGACCAGTCTTTCAACCAGCCCCTAATGGTGCCCAGCAGCCCCCTGCCTCTGGCATCCCCACCCCTCCACCTACAGCCAACCCTTCCCCCGCCACGCCTAACCTACCCACGGGGGACGGCGCCGTAGCTCAGGGAGAGGCCCTGAACCCGGAGCTGTTCACGGGGATCGTCCAGGGGGTCCTGTCCACCATGATGGGGTCCCTGGGCTCACCTCAGAGCAACACGGAGAGTATCGCCCAGTTCATTCAGAGGCTCTCTCAGACCAGCAACATCTTCACACCCGGCACCGGCGACGCCATGGGTAACCCTTTCTGTCCCGACCGCATCCACTTTCCGTCTCTGTCGGTTATGTCTCCCTCCCTTGGTGTGATTCCTTCTGCTCCCCTTTTGTTTTCCCAGTCGGAGTCTCTTTATCCTCTGTTTTCACACAGTTGTCTCCCGCTCTCACTCAGGTTTCTTTGGCGATCTGCTGACCCTGGTGTGTGAGAACTTCTCCATGGTGGACCTGGTCCTGCTGCTTCATGGTCAACACCAGCCCCTAGGTCGCATCCAGCCCCAGCTGGCTCAGTTCTTCACCCAGCACTACCTCAACGGGAGGGAGCCCACCGACCAGAACATTACTGTGAGTGTGTTGCCTTCTACATAACCACTTTCCAGGTGGTTAGTCAGGGTCAACACTGGGCTTGCTGAGTTACTCGATCAGTTGCTTCCAGGTGTACATTTCGTTTCCCTCTTTCTCTGATCTCAGGCTGCTGCCGACAGTCTCATCAATGAACTTGAGGAGTACATTACTGAGAGCTTTGTAAGTATTTCAGTGAATGCTGTCCATTGTTCAGTCTGCGGTCTTTGAGTCACTCAGTAATATCAGATTCAGTGGAATCATCCTCGGTGGTCAGTTAGAGGCGAATCCGTCCCTCACACTCTTGTTTGTGCTTCAGTCTTCAGTGGCCATGTTGGAAGGCGTTGATATCACTCGGACAAATCTGTCCTTCTTCAGACAGCAGCTAACGCGCATCGCCACCCACATGCTACGCTGTACAGGTAACCATCTTCACTTAGACGTCTAATCATGTCGTTCGACACAGTTCACCTTGTCCTGTGAATGTTGGAGCTGTTTTCCAGCGCTGCTTTGTTTCCACTGGAGCAGATCACACGTTTGGGCCCCGACTGCTGCAGATGAGCAACCAGGGTCTGTTTGAATGTCTCGCCCTCAACCTGTACTGCCTGAGAGGAGAGCAGAGCGCCCTCACCTCTGTCATCAACCACCGTATAGTCAGTACACGCAAACACGCACGATTTACTGACCATGGGAATCGGATCACGGCTAGAAGGATGCTCGTAATGTCAGCGACATCGCACTCTGACTAGAGTTTTTAAGTAAAAAAAATGAAAATAAATGTATTTGTTTTCATGGCAGTTGATTGGGAACACATTGCCATGGGTTTTACATTCATATTATTTCAGCATGTTAGATTATTCTGTTTTCCAAAAACATGTAACTTGTTGAATGTGCACGTCATGGTAATCTGTAATTAAGAAAATGACAAATTTGGAGAGAAAGACAACCCGGCTGGTGTTGCCAGCAACACAGCAGAACTGGCTAATTTCCTAGCTAGCTATCAGATGGGAAACAAGTACCAAGTAAGAGTGACGACATCAACACTAGCAGCATTCCTTCTAGTCATGATCCCCTGTCTCTCTTTATGGATCATTTCTCCTTCCTAGCATTCTGTTTTTCTCTAGTCTCCTCCAACTTGCCCTCAAAAGTCCCCATTTTCTCTCCTTTTTTCCCCTCATTTTCCTCAACACTCTTCTTTCCTCTCATTCTCGTAAGAGATTTCCAATACTGCCAATTGATTTGGGGAAAAAATGAACTCCGAATAGCTGTAGATGCGTGACTAGAGTGCGAGGGCTGAGTGTGTGCTGAGCCCTCTGTCCCCGTTACAGAGGAGGATGTCTGCCGACATGAACCCCAGCCTGGTCAACTGGCTGACCAGCATGATGACCATGAGGTTGCAGGTCATCCTTGAGCACATCCCCGTCACCCAGGACCAGATCCAGCACTATGTCATCCCCACCCAGCAGGTAGCCCACACACAGCTCAGAGTGTCATGTGCATCCACCCACAGTGGCTTTCTGGAAACGGACGCTCTCACTTCTACATTGGTTGTTTTTTCTTTTTTTTTCTTTACTGGTCCACGTCTAACAATAAGCTGTTATGCCGTTTGGTAATTGGTTATGATAACTGTCAGATTCCGCTACCACAGTCCGCTCGATCGACATGTCGTCATATGTCTTTTCCAGGGGGATTCAAGCGTGCAGGAGCCTGAACGTGGCCAGACCATGGAGGTGAGCATCTCATTTATCTTCAGCAGTGCTGAATAGTCGTCAGTGTTCTTAGATGTGTTCTCTGCCTCCTCTGTCTCCTTCCCACCTCAGATGGAGGACAGCTCCTCCCCGGCCCCGGCCACCACGGCGGAGGAAGCCATGGCTGGGGAGACCAGGGAGAGGCCTGGGGAAACGGGGGCCAGCGGAGGGGCCGTGCCATTGGCTGTCGCCATAGCAGCGGCCGAAGCCAGTGGGAGGGAGGAGTCTGGTAGAGAAACTGAGGCATGGACAGCTGCTGTCCCTCCCGTAAGAATGCTGTGTTACTCCCTGTCTGCCTTGCTACCCTGTCTGCCTCGCTAACCTGTCTGTCTCAGTGCCTCACTTTTCCTGTCTGCTCTGTGTGGTAGGAGTGGGTGCCCATCATCAGACATGACCTCATCAGCCAGAGGAAGATGAAGGCCCAGCCTCCCATGTCTGACGCCTATTTACATGGGATGCCTGCCAAACGCAGGAAGGTAAACGGACTGTCCTGTGCATAAACCATATCTGTTATGTGTAAGCTCAGCCCTGATAAGACTAGCCTCATAACGTGTACATTTGGGCCACCTGTGTCAGACAGGACAAGGGGACGGAGCCCTCCTCTCCCTCTCCGATTCAGTGAGCAGGGCAGCAAGGACGGCAGGCGTCAAGCCAGTTACTACCCCGGAACACCTGCAGGAAGAGCTAAACAGCCCCGAGCTTCAGGAGGCCTACTCAGAGCAGGTACAGCCCTGTGCTCCAGTGTTTTCCAGTCCTCATGTACCTAGCCACTTAGACCATAGTTAGAAGGGGTGGAAAGCCAGTGTGAGCCAGTAACGCCTTGCAAAACGTCAAGTCAATCAAATGCTTTGCTTTGGCGGCGCTTTAAAAGTTGCTGAGAAATGATAATAAACATAGCTAGCTACACACATGACTCCAACTCTATCCTGATATCTCTTGGACCACTTTAGTCAACTTTGCCAAAAAGATGGACAGGCTATAACTCACAATTGAACCACAGCGTGGATCTCATTGAATGTTATTACAATGAGACGCAGAACAAAGCTGGCAACACTATTTCCCTGAGCCAACAAGTCAACAGTCCCAAGGATCCTATGCTCATAGTATTTACCTTTGCAATTCATTTGGAGTTCAGAACACTAACCTGGTCCTAGATTATTGAAATTAGAAGAAACAACTAGAACCATTGATTTTCTCCACTTTCTGTTTCATTACATCAAACTGTTGGCCATGCTTGGTAAACTGAAATGTAACTGTAGCCAGTAGGTAGACACCAAAACCTCTCTTCTCTTCAGGGTTTAGGCATGGTTGTATTGATTCATTAACTCTACTTTATGAATAGAGCACACTTCTCCCAAAACAAAATTCAAAATTTCTTCCATGTTTTCATTAATCTCAAATGTTGCAAACTAGAATTAAGCATCAATGCATTTTACCAATAACAGACATGTGGAATGAGGTTTTTCTTGAAATGTAACATCCAATAGGAAGCTTAGCACCTTTAGCCTGCCCTCTCTCAAATTACAAACACAAAGGTTTCCAGATCGCTGGGGCATGACAATTTGGAGGTATAGCTTGGTGAAACTATCAAATACCCAACAGTACTATATTGTTGCCTTGGGCAAGCACACCTACTTAAACTAATCCTTTATCCCCTAAATTGGATTGTGTAGGTTTTTCCAGGGTAAGAACAAACGTGTGCTCCTTGGGATACTCTGAGAGTTGGGAAACAATGCTTTACTCTTAACACTGACGGTTTTCTCTGTCAAACACAACTGACCAGGAACACCTGTTGTGCCAATTGTCACAATAGCTTTGGTGCCCTGAAATAGGGGGACTATGTATTCAGGGGCGATAATCTGATATCAACTTTGGAGGGGACAATTACATGAAATCTTATTATTGAGGGTGACACCAAAAGTAGTGCTGTAATACTGTTTTAGTTTGCGCCATCGATTGGCTCACTACTGTAGCTCTGCAAATTCAGCCATTGTGTGAACCCTACCAACATAAAACAAACTTACTGGATTACCCTCACGTTAGCTACGTGCACCGAATGCCTTTCAGACGGTAGACACGAACACGATCATCTTGCCAGATAAGGAACACTACATTGCACTGTAAGCTTCTCTCATTGACTCGAATTCAAACAGCTGCAAACACTGGTTGATTTTACTGTAGTTAGCTAGCAAACGTCAGCTAAACGCTAGCTAACATAAAGTGTGACCTATAATTAAATGTAGTGAAAATGAAGGTTGGTGACGGTTTGAAATGTGTTGAATTGAGTGTTAGAAGTAAAGAAATCTGTAACATATCCGTTGTTTGAACTACTTACTGAAAGTCAGCCACCAACGACAGACACTGTCAGATTCCCACCCATGCACTGTACCTGCACGAGGTGTTGCCGCTTAGGGCTGGGGGGCAGTGGATCAAACCATTATGAGGCGAATGGCGGGGTGTCGCAATCTTTTGAAACTTAAAAACGCGCTATTAAATGTCGATAATCAGCATAGGTGCTTTCATTGCGTCATATTAATATTATTGAAATTACATAGTTATGCTTACAGTGATATATTGTCGGGGACAAATCATAGTTTTCTCCAGGATGTGGGTGGTCGTTTCAATATATATACAAATACCCTAAAATAGAAGCTTGTCTAAACTTTAACCTTTTGATTTCAAATCCCCAATTTGAGTATAGAACAGACAGCTAAAACAACCCTATTGTAATGTTGGTGCCTTTGTCCTTTGTATCAGGTGAAGAAAGACATAAAGAAGCGAGTGAGAGAAGACCCTGACTACAGCACTCAACAGTTCCCCAACACACACAGAGCTTTTTCTTCAGACTCATAAACTGACCACAGCTGCTTTGCCTTATACAATTTTACACAAACCCAACCTGTACACATCCTGCCCTTTTTATCGCTCTGTATGACAGAATGCTGTTTTACCCCTACCAAAATGTTGTACCATAGACACCTTAGTATTTCCTTTTGACTAAATTCCTTCTATGATTTATTTTTCCAGTGCCTATTTATTGTTTTTGTTCCTTTTTGTTTTCTGTCCTCCCAGTCATGGAATACTTAATGTTGGTCAGATGTTTGTGTTTCTTTTAGCCTCCCTGGAAAAAAACAGCTTTTTATTTCAAGAGTATGCTTTCATGGGATGAAAAATAATTGCTGTTTGGTACATGAATGTAAAAGTGTGCTGAATAAAGAACTTGATACAAATTAAAAAGTCATTGTGTGTTTAATGGTGGCTGTGGAGAAGTTGTCTAGGGCAATGGTTTCTGAAGGGTGGGGTAGATGCAGAGGTAGTGGAAGCTGACAAACTGCAATAAATTCAACTCCATGAAAATAAATATTGGATTAATATCCTCCTTTTATTAAGGATAATGTTGAATTAAAATAGAGCAATCATGTAATATGGTATACTCAAGCCTTAATAAAAAAAAATACAGAATGTGATCAGTAAATGATGGTATGCTCTCTTTCAACAGTTGAAATATAACCTTGGAAATATTCCAGATGATTCAATGGATAGTTTACCATAATTCTAACGTCACTTTGTAAGGTTTGATTTAGTTTTCCTGGCTGTTTCTAAACATTTTTACGTTCAACCCATGCAATTCTTAGTAACAATTAAGCATTTTCACATATGGTAGAGAAACCACCTCTTTCCAAGTGCCACACAGCTGACCTTCAGACACAAGGTATGACCGTTTCAACTCACACCATCCATCACCAACTAAATGTGAGTTATATAGTATGAAACCCAGGAGGACCACACTGCAGAGAAAAGGCAGCCAGACAACAATTTGCCAGAAACGCACCTGACCACGCCACAATACTTTTGGAGTGTGATGACAAACCCAGTGTCAGAAAGCCATGGGTCTTCCAGCTAGACAATAAACCACAACACTTTAGAAAGAACCCAGGGATGGTTCAAGACAAAATGCTGGACTGTAGAAGTCAGCAGTGAGTCCAGATCTAAATCCTATTGAAAAGCTGTGGAGAGATCTGAAAACTGCAGCTTGGAAGTATGATTAAAGTCAGGAAGAACTAGAACAGTTTGCACAAGAACAGTGGGCCAAACTGTCAATGCAGAGGTGCAGGAAGCTCATTCATGGTTATAGGAAGAGCTTAATTACAGCTTTGCCAAAGAATGTTCTACAAAATATTGTGAGTAGGGTGTCATTATTTTTCAATGTCATTTCTACATACTTGAATATATTAAGTTCTGAATCAAAAATAAGGTTCTGTAACATTAGCAGTGAAATAAAGCATTGTAGAAACAAAATACTTGGGCCAGTTTTAAAGTATTTTGTGAAAAAAATAGTGAGTTATTTTTAAGAAAGTCCAAGGGTGTGAAAATTTTTTGGCCACAATTGTACTTACATAGTAGGGAAACCAACATGTAATCTAGGTGTACTCCCCCATTGAGCAAACTTCATTCAACCCAGTCAGAGTCCACTGTAGTTGGGTTTTTTGGGGCGGGGACAGTGGGCCAGATTGTACACCATGCTGCAGCTGTACTTGTGTACCGAAGGCCAGCATGTTTGTTGACAACCCTAAGCAACCATATCTTCAAAACACAACAGTTGGGGAAAACCCCAATCGTATTTATTCAACCAGTCTTCATTGTAGGGATGCATGAGGCAATGCACGGCAGTAAGCTGGTCTATTTGCCCTTCTTGATGGATATACGAAAACCAGCTACCTGTCATGTTGTTGAATAAAAGGCTCATTTCAACTACATTTGAATAATTGTTTTTATATACACTTTTAATATACATTACTTTAATATACATTACAATATTTGTGTAGGTCTTTGGAATAAAGGTCATCTAAAGAATTTAAAACCAAAATCAAATTGAAATACTGAAAATCATTTGAACTCAGGTCTGACATGCAGTATACTAGCACAATAGATTGTTGTTGTTTTGAGTCAATTGGAGTTGAGATGTGTTAACTCCTTGTGTATGGGGGATGCCTTGGTTAACAGGTTGGGCAGCCTTCTGAAGAATGGAGGGGAATACAAACAGAGTTGCTTCCTGGTTCCCATCCGGTTCAGAAGGCAGGAATGTAGCCTATGTAGGCGTGACTAACAGAGCGCTGAGTGACCTACAGTCATAAGACATACTGTTACAAGTCTAAATGGCTTAGAGAGGGAAAGGTTCTATACTAATCCAGATGCAAACTGATGACTGTGCGATTGTGAGGCACTAAAAACATTACTCTATTTCCATTAAACAATATAAAAAAGTATTGTACAATGTCAACAAGTGTTGAGTTGTAGTAGCCCTACACTGGATTTAAAATGGTTTCAGTATGAAATTACACCAAATCAGAATTTGTGCAATACTTGATGCATTCAGATCGCAAATGAATAGGATTAAAGCCTTATGGTTTCAAAATAGACACACCAAACATGTCTGGATTGGTACAAGATAGTAAAATGATCAACTCACATTTATCTCAAGAGATAAACTTCAGTAAAACTGGAATTGAATAAATTAATATGTCTGCATCTGTGCGACATGTAATACCATGCAATGCAATGTGAAACAAAGACAACAAAATACTCACTTTTTAAAACTTAGAATTCAGATGAAGCTAACCAGGAAATTGAATCATTAACATGTCTTCCGCTGTTCTCAGCCCGTGCACTGTTTGCACCAGTTGTGCATTGACAGCGTATGAGTCAGACATTTGCTCCTAACTTCCATTCAAGAGCTCAGATTAAACCTAAGACAAATTGTTCTCAACTTTAGTGTGCATGCCACCGAAGCAGTTATAGGTTGTGGCAAGATCACTCCAGTTTCAAATTGACGAATGACTAGTTAACATTAAAATTATAATCATAGTTATACCTACATTATTACAGTCATTAGAATATCTGGAAACATCCCATCATATAAAGTCACAAGATCAAAGTACAAATAAGTAAAAAATAAATGTTTTTACTATTTAAAATGAAAAATGACAGTGCAATGCTGACTTTATGAACTAGCTAGCTAAAGAAAGGCACCAGAGTTTAGATGGGAATTCTTCTGATTTCTGTATCGGTGTGTTAGCCAGACTCCCAGGATCTGAAGACAGATAATATGACAGAATATACATACATATAAATATGAATATAAATACATAATATACTGTAGATCATGATTCAAAATAGTTCAAAACCAGTCAAGTTTGGAGTATGGATAAAACTATCAACATCAACATGCAGACAGTAAAATGACCCACTAAAAACAAATGTTTTCACTTTCAATTTACAAAGTAAAAGGTGGCACACAGCAAATTCCACCCATTGAATGTTCAGTGCTATGTAGCAACAGCATGTTGCCAACCTCTGTGAAGCTGAAGAAGCATCCAATTCCGCCCACAAAGTGTAAAACCTCACTGGCATGAGTTTGGATGAGGGGACCACAGGGATCGCATGAGTCTAGTTTGAAGAAACAGTCCTACAGCGTTTGGAAATAGTGGTAAGTAATGTGCCCCTCAAGAGACTGACAGACATGTTATTTGTTAACTTTTTACCAATAAAAAGCATTTGTGTTTCTCACCGCTTCACAGGTGCCAGTGGTGTTCACTTCGGAGAAACCACAGCAGTTGAGAGTTCTCTCAACATCCTTCAGTGTTGCCTGGGATTTGTTCAAGCCCGCCTCTAAGAGTTTGACCTACCGTAGGGCAAAGGGATTAGGGTTGAGGCCCTTTCCATCCATCCATGTGTATTAACTATTTGTATAAGGTGTTCTACAGATTTTGCGTCATGAGTAACATTAAACATACTAAACCAATTCAGTCCTCACCACCCACCTGCTGCTCTTTATTGATAGCCAGACATGCGGCTGAAACAGAGAGCTGGACAATGAACACCAGGAACAGGATAAGCATGTACTGAGGCCAGCTAAGGAATGTCATACTGGGCAACCTTTTAAAAACACATTAGGCAACACTAGGCTGTGCCTTTAATAGATTAGCATTCAGAGGAGTCAGGGAGCAGTTGAAAAAAAAGATATACAGTTATTCAGTTTTTCAATTTGCCTCGTAGTAGTTTGTAGTCACATTTGTATTTTAACATTAGAATTGTTTCACTGATTCCAGGAATTAATTCAACTACCGCTGAAAAACTGTTTGGTGAATACACACACTAAGCCTGTACAAATATGGGATCACAAGATGACGAGGAAAGGCACCTGTGTGAAGTTTCCTCCACACTTAGGATGTACACTACCATTCAAAAGTTTGGAGTCACATAAAAATGTCCTCATTTTCCATAAAAACATACATGAAATGTGTTTGAATAGGAAATGTAGCAAAATTAATAGGAAATATAGTCATTGACAAGGTTAGTAATAATGATTTTTAATTCAAAAAATAATTGTGTCAAACTTTTCTTTCGTCAAAGAATCCTCCATTTGCAGCAATTACAATTATACTCCATTGCAAAATGGAGTGATAGCCTTCCTTCTTCAAGATCCCTTTTATCCTGTACAAATCATCCACTTTACCACCACCAAAGCACCCCCAGGCCATCACATTGCCTCCACCATGTTTGACAGATGGCATCAAGCACTCCTCAAACATCTTTACATTTGGTTTGTGTCTAATGAATGTTCTTCTTTGTGATCTGAACACCTCAAATTTACATCTGTCCATCACACTTTTTTCCAATCTTCCTCTGTCCAGTGTCTGTGTTCTTTTGCCCATCTTAATCTTTTGTTTTTATTTGCCAGTCTGAGATATGGCTTTTTCTTTGCAACTCTGCCTAGAAGGCCAGCATCCCAGAGTCGCCTCTTCACTGTTGACGTTGAGACAGGTGTTTTGCGGGTACTATTTAATGAAGCTGCCAGTTGAGCACCTGTGAGGCGTCTGTTTCTCAAACTAGACACACTAATGTATTTGCCCTCTTGCTCAGTTGTGCACCAGGGCCTCCCACTCCTCTTTCTATTCTTGGTAGAGCCAGTATGTGCTTATCTATGAAGGGAGTAGTACACAGTGTTGTATGAGATATTCAATTTCTTGGGAATATCTCACGTGCAATAGCTTTTAATTCTCAGAACAAAAACAGACTGATGAGTTTCAGAAGAAAGTTCTTTGTTTCTGGCCATTTTGAGCCTGTAATCGAACCCACAATTGCTAATGCTCCAGATACTCAACTAGTGTATAGGACAGTTTTATTGCTTCTTTAATCAGCACAACAGTTTCCAGCCATGTTAACGTAGTTGCAAAAGGGTTTTCTAATGATCAATTAGCCCAAATTATGAACTTGGATTAGCAAACACAATGTGCCATTTGAACACAGGACTGATGATTGCTGATAATGGGCCTCTATTCTGATCAATTTGATATTATTTTAATATACAAAAAATGTTTCTAAGTGACCCGAAACTTTTGAATGGTACTTCATTTCCCCCAGTATTGACCATTACAGAAAATGCTAAAATGACCAAATCAGTGTCGCAGGGGTCATTAACACTAGCCCTCGAAGCCAGTTCCACTCAATTGTTTCATTGCAACCCTCTAAATCAAGGACTTATTCAGACCTGAGTCACCAGATGAGTCCAATTAACAATGAGGTAGAACACAAAACCAGCAGGCTCCGGCCCTCGTAGGGTAAGAGTTGATGATCCCTAGTCTAGGGTAACTTCTAGGGTAACTTCCTCTTATTCCTAAGTGAAGGATACAAAGAACAGCAGGACCTGGTGGTGTTTCAGGGCTCCACAGAGGCCGAGAAACGCCACAAATAACAGGAAGACGCCCACGCCAATGACTCCAGCCACTACCCGAAAACTGGATACCAGACCAAACCATTTCCCCCAAGCTCCTACGCCAATCAACAGCAGGCTAACAACCTGAGAACCAAGCACAAAACATAATGACAGAAATCTATTGGCAACAGAAAAGCCCTGAAAAAGAAACTTCATGCTGATATCTTTGTGGACAAAGTTAACACCATCTGATATTTGGGCTATCCTGTTTAACTTCATTAAAGTGTTTAGACTGAACTCAATGAATCAAATACACACATTGAATACATAAATACAAGATTCATTCAACTATATAGAATATATTCTGGACTGCAAAAATGTTATAACAAAACACAATGCAGATGGTTTAGAATATGGCCAAACTGAGATATTTTTGCAACTATTTCAAATATAACACTATAATAATAAAAATGTTCTGTAGTCTTCTTGTCCTCCCCATTCTTGATCATAGCCTATCAACGAAAAAAAATATTTGTCCCATATGGAAAAGTCAATGCATGGTACTTACAACATACAGTACATTCAGCGCGCATAAGGAATTCTTGGTGCAAACAAATCCTCCGCAACCCATTGCCGATTCGTTTTTTGCCCTCCCACACAGAGAAATGATCAGACTCAATTCTATGTGCGTACGTTGGAAAAGTAACAAGTCCTATCAAAGAATGTCTAACAATACCTGCGACATAAGGAGACAGAATCCTACCGTCACACAGATTAATATGCAAATATGTTTTACAACCCAACCGGATTGGTCGTCTTGAATTATGACCTCACATATGCAAATGTGGCAAACAATTGTGCGTTGGCAGAGCCATTTGGCTATCCTACCGTGGCGTAACTATCCGCGGTGCAGGAGGTGCGGTTGCACCCGGCCCCGCGGTGGGTGGGGAAGACGCGCTTGGCTTCGATAATGAAATTATTTTGTATTTTTATTTTATAGTGTGTATTTCTATGCTGTTATCAGTCAGACGGCAGCTGAAAAGTTAATCTACGGCAGAATCGGCTTCACATATACCTCTTCACAATTTTTATTCCCATGGGGGGTGGGGTACTGTAAGGACATCTTGCACCCCGGCCCTGCGTCACTACGCTACCCCAGTGACTACACTCAAAACACTTTTCTAATTAAGTATATGAATTAGGCTCCCTACAACCATGAAAAATAATATATAAACAATTGGAGCCTGCATGGGCTGCCAGGGTGGACTGTGGACCTCCAGAACCTGCTGGCGGGGATGTGAGTGGACGGCCGTACCTCTGGCAGCGGCTCTGGGTGGCTGCTGTGCCGTTGGGGTTGAAGCGGGGCCACCGGGGCCGCAGAGACCCTGAGGGCGGAAGTCCCACGCCAATCGGAGGAGGGGACCCAGCACAATACCAACGTGTCCCTTCGCCGGAAAGCCCTGCCAGCAACGGACTGATTGTGCTACGGCGCCTAGGGGAGTGATCCCTACTGGGCCTCGGGGGACGGGCACCTCGGTGCCCGCGCTGGGGAGTCAGGATGGCGGGGAGTCATGCTAACCACCCTGTTGTTGCAAAGGAAGAAACACATAACTTTTTATCCTTGCAACTGGAACAGTGCCCATATTTAAATGTCTTTAAAAAACACTGTTTTTAATTTATTCTTTAATTTAAGACTTTTAACACATGATTTTAAACAGGCTTATTTATGGGTTATAATGACATGTTTTAAAAAGTACCTTAATTGGTTTAATAAATGATTGGGTTTTAGGGAATCAGGTATTTTTTTATGAAATTAGTTTTTGTCTTGTAATCTTTTTTATTGCTTTTTTTTAAAAGAATATTTTTAATGTGTAAACAATGTGTGGATGAAATGCAAAACAAAGTAACTATGTGCTGAAAATAAAAAAGTTAAAACTGTGAAAATAAATATTTTTTCAAAATAAAAAAAATAAACAATTGGAGCATATAATAATTTATTTTAATACTATTACACAAGTATCCTCTTTACACAATGATAAACAACACTTTTGCAATTCATTTCAATAAATGACATTGATATATATATAGACGTTTGAAAGTGTGCTGCTGATTATATACATTGATTATTTCACACTCATGTAGCCTATAATGTTAAATGTATCGAAAAACACTAGCAATGTAAGGACATTACGTTGAAGTGGAATCCAACTGAATTCGTAACTGCTTTTGCTTTTCTGCATGTTGCAACATTTAATCAAATCTGCCTACATCGATCAAAATGCTAAGGTATCACGAAAGAACTTTCTAGGCTTCAGTGGGACTTCGAATAAATATACATATTAAGAATTGGTTTTTAATATTATTTCTTAAGGTGTTGACATATTGCATACTGCAATAATATCTTTTTCTATATATGGAACTATCTTGTTGGATTTGTCATGTAATATCGAACTGAAAATTAGTTCATATTCACTTCAATACTCACCCCATATCGCAAAAGGTGGTACGGTCCGAAAAATAAATCCATCCCACAAAACCTAGGAGGCATTAGAATTAAAATCAAGGTTGTGTTCCCCTGCTCAGAGGTACCATGCATCAACCAATGGTTTTATGCATCGTCATTAACAGTGTCATAGACAGACAGATTCCTAAAACACAACGATGAAATTAGCTAGAAATTAGCTAGTGAAACACATCCAGATCTGTCAGTCGTCAGCAAATCCTAGGCGGAGGAACGTGCCAGCATTGTTTGATGAAGTGTCAATCATAATACTTTATATTTGTTATATTTCATTGATCTGTTTGGACAGATAATTGTAGCTAACATGTCAGCACCGAAGAAGGGGGATCTTTCTTCCACCGAGAAGGAGTTATTCCAGGTTATTGCTGCAGGTATTAAAGCCTCTTTACACGTACTTGCTAATGCTATTCAGCATGCGAATGCTAGCTAGGTATCTTGCAACTGTAGTACAGTTCTTGACAGTTATCTTACTAGACAAGCTAACTACATGAGATTGCTGTATATCACTTCTAACATTACTAGCTTGTATTTAAGATAGCTACATAGGTTTAATGGAATAAATTACGTTGCTAATGATGCAATTGCTAACTTGATAACTAAATTCAACAAGCTGCATTGCTAACTAGCCAAGTTTGCTTGGCTTGCACAATTGCTAGCTAGCCTATTAATAAAAAAATTGCCAATAATACATGCCTACTAAATCAGTGTCTTGTAATCCCAAGTATCAGTGAGTAAAATTATGTTTCACTACTAGATAATTGTTTGCTGTAGCCTAAGTATCGTTGGTTGGCTACTGTTAAAGAGGTCGAGTTTAGTATCGAATTTGTATCTTCAGTTAGCTGTATTCCTAATTTTCAACGCAAAATAATTATGTACCCTGGTACATAATAATAAAATAAATCAGAAACATGAATGTATAATGGTTTTTTTCCCCAGGAAATGTTCAAGAGGCCTCAAGATTATTGGGCTGCAAGGATGTCAGAGTCAACTGTTTGGATGAGGTAAAGACAGAAATGGTTTAAACATTTTCAACAATCAAGATGATCTCTTTGTTTCTTCCATTCTATTTCAAAATATTGATTTGTGCTTTTTGCACAAATTCTCAGCAAAAAGGATATTGTAAGGAAAGCAACTGGGCAAAAGGGAATATTTGGGCAATTCTCAACACATGTCGACTTCTCAAAAGGCAACAGCTTAGCAAAGGCTCTTGTGTTAATGCTGTCCTTCATCAGCAGTTTGAGTGTTGTGTGCCTGCCTCTCAGTATGTGCCAGCCAGGTGTGCCTGGCTGTTTCCACTCTCTCGTCTTTCATTGTTTATTCTTCAAAGGTATACAACAGAAAATATGTTGGTGTTGACTTAATTTCCCATCATTTGTCCGTAATACTGCTACAACATTTTTTTAATATATATATCTAGAAGATGCACAACTGACAGTTGCGTTTCTCCTCAGAACGGAATGACACCCCTCATGCACGCTGCATACAAGGGCAAGGCAGATATGTGCAAGCTGTTACTGCAGCATGGGGCAGATGTGAACTGCAATGAACATGAGCATGGCTACACAGCGCTGATGTTCGCCGGGCTATCGGGTAAGGACATCCTCTCACAGCGTGTATGGCTGACAAGGGTATCTCTGTGTAGATCTGAGCACCGAATGGAGAATTAAATAGTTTGGAATGTGTGTGGTAATTTCCTCGCCATGCATTGTAGGGAAAACCAACATCACCTGGATGATGTTGGATGCAGGGGCCGAAACGGATGTGGTCAACTCTGTGGGACGAACGGCCTCTCAGATGGCTGCGTTTGTCGGTACGTATAGTAAGGCTATCACCCTCAGTAGGCTATCACCCTCAGTAGGCTATCACCCTCAGTAGGCTATCACCCTCAGTAGGATGTGTGTTTGGGAGAAATCTGGGACATAGAATCTACTTAAATTACTGTATTTTTATTTGCTGTCTTAATTGTGGTCATATTTGTTAGGACACAATAGCAAAACAACCATTAGTGTTTCTTAGTCACTCCTGGAGGACAATGAATGAGCTCTGTCTCAATGAGACCTGAACTTGTCATCCAGGTCAGTACCTCTTTCCTCTCCCCAGGTCAACATGACTGTGTGACAGTGATCAACAACTTCTTCTCCCGGGCAAGACTGGAGTACTATACTAAACCCCAGGGGCTTGAGAAGGAGCCCAAGCTTCCCCCCAAACTGGCTGGGCCCCTCCACAAGATCATCATGAGCACCAACCTCAACCCTGTCAAGGTAAAATGCCCCAAAGTTCATCACAGCACAGTGAAACTGATATTAAGCAATGCTTATTTAATTAAGGTCATTTCATTATTCCCCACCTTCCGGGTCAGATGGTGCTGTTGGTGAAGGAGAACCCGGTGCTGGCTGAGGTGGAGGCCCTGGAGAAGTGTCGGCGAGTGATGGAGCTGATCTGCGAGAAGTGTGTGAAGCAGCGGGATATGAACGAGGTGCTCGCCATGAAGATGCACTACATCAGCTGTGTGCTGCAGAAGTGTGCCTCCTTCCTAAAGGAGCGTGACGACAAGCTGGACGGACTTATCAAGAGGTGGGCGAGGGATTTATTCACGCTCTTAAGGCCTGTTTGTCAGCTGAGGAATGTCGGTCAGTAACCAGATTGAGTGATGGCATCGCTACAGAAAGACTAGTCGCTATGGCGATGAGTAAAACCGGTGTTGTTTATCTGCAGTGATGTGTCACATGAAATCTGTTTTTCCTTTCTATGTGCTCCATATTGCACGTAAACCCATGCGTCATTGCCTGTCCCGGTGCAGCTTGCTGAAGGGCCGGGAGAGCGACGGCTTCCCGCTGTTTCAGGAGAAGTTTATCCGAGAGTGCATCCGCAAGTTCCCCTTCTGCGACGCCACCCTGCTGCAGCAGCTGGTCCGAAGCATCGCTCCTGTGGAGATCGTAAGTCAATCAGTCATGAATCAAGTTGATTTATTTAGCCCCATTTTTTTCCCCCGGCAGTATTTTATACTGTCATTCTTTCGATGTCTGTTTGTATTTTTCAATGACTAATTTTGGAACGTCAGTTTGACTACAGCTCCTCTTATAATAGTGCCGTTGTAAAAACCTGAAGAACTCGTTTTCAACTCTATTGATAGTTTGGTCTCAAACTGTTGGATTTAATAGCAAATGTACCCTCTGGTCTTGGTGCCTAGGGCCTTCACTTTAGCAAACAGCTTTCAAATATAGTGAAGGTAGGCTACCCTGACGTGTGGACATGAGATAATGTTTAGTTATCAAACAGCTGCCACGCATCTGTTACATCACTAGAATAAGGCCCATCTGTAATGATTGTAAAGTAGCATGAGGCTCCTCCCTGTGCCCTTTCACTGCCATGTGAATTTCATTAGAATGTATCTCAAGTCCAGGCTTAATCTGGCCACAAAATCACCCCTCTAGTTTACCTGTATGATGGTTATTCTTGTTGATGACTTCCCTTCCTTCGAGTTTGGTGGAAACATGTGTACTTAAACTTTACTGTGGTCCTGTACTAAATAGCCTGCAAGCCCTAAATAGCCTGCTAGCCCAATCTCCATTAAAAGTTTTATTTTTTTACTTTTTGACTGCTTAATCTCAGTCCCAGCACCAGTCATGATGTGATCTCCAGTTCGTTCTAGATGTCTACACTTATTTTTTCCCCATTTGTCCCCGTCTGTCCTGCTCAGGGTAGCGACCCTACAGCTCTGTCGGTTTTGACCCAGGCCATCACAGGACAGGTGGGCTTCATGGACGCAGAGTTCTGCACCACCTGTGGAGAGAAGGGCGCGGAGAAGAGGTGTTCCGTCTGCAAAATGGTAGGCCTGCCTGACGTCGCAATGGAAACATGTAGCCCATTCCTATAACTTCAGAAACAATGGTCAGTCTATGTTTCATCCTGCCTGGGTGGATCCAACTAATGTGCGTCATGTATCACCCCCACGCGTGCAATGTGTTGCTGTAGGTGATATACTGTGCCCCGACCTGCCAGAAACTGCACTGGTTCACCCATAAGAAGGTCTGCAAGAAACTCCAGGAGCAGAGAGAAAAGAATGAGGTGGAGTCAGCCAAGATTATGGATAAACGGAGAAAAGGTATTTAAGAACCCTCCTTGGACTGTTGGCGCTTCCTCTTTGTTAGCATTAAACCCCTTATGCTAACATGGTGAGGATGTTCAGCTCCTAAAATGGCCTCTTTACCCTAGTCTTGGTGATGCATCGTGTTATCAGGCGTGGTGACTGGGCTCCTTATGTGTTTCTCAGAGCAGAGTGAGATGGAGAAGGCCCAGGACTCCATGCAGGACCTCTTGCTGGGACCCAATGAAGACCATCCACCCTCCACCACTGACAACCGAGCAGACGCCCCCTGTCTTGACGCCAGCACCCCAGCCGCAAAACAATGAGGGGGAACTGTGAGGGACCTCCAGCACAGACAACATGTCTATATACCCAGCTGTCTTCCGACTCCAGGTCTGGACTGTTGTCGGAGGGAAGCCAGCCTCGGAAGGTCTGACAGATAACCGTGGGCAGACTATGCAGGGGCTCACACCAGCCTATGGTCTGACCCCATGAGAAAGGATCCATTATTCATCCATGACCTCACATTGTTTCCCACCAGAGCAATGCAACACTTGCACTTGAGGAAGAAAGCCTGGGGTCACGAGTGTCTACGCTTTTTTTAATTCTATTTTTTTTTTTTCATTACTCATATTAAATGTGAAAATGTATACTTAGAATAATGTAATTATGTTGATGTTTTTTCTTAGAGAAAAATGGAAAGTGCTTCAGGGAGTTTGATGTAAGGTATTGGTACATTTAATTAATATTCCATTGGTTTGTGTCCTTTTAAGATGAATTTGATGCCTTAAAAGATGGTAGCATTCAGTAAGTGTCCTAGTTAATGGATTGATAAACAACCTTGTGTTTCCAATCATACAGTAAGTGGCTTGAATTGACCATAATACCCAAAAATAACTTGGCACGCCCCACTGGCCACGTTGGCCCAGTAGATGTTACTTATTTAATACTGATGTTTCAATCATGTCAAATGACTGAATAAAACAACCTTCTCACCACGTCACTGTTTTTCTGCTTTTAAATAATGGTTCTGAATTTCAGGCCTTGGTACACCAAACTATTGCTGGTTTTCATACAAGCCCTTGAATCAGGGACTGCTTTAGACCTGGGACAAACAAGCAGTACTCTGGTTCCCTGGGCTAGGAGTTGAAAAGACATGTTTTAGATTGTATAACGGACTAGATTAGCCTGGATATCAGCCTATTCGTTCTACTATGCCAGTCCTTGTCACTCCTTGACAACTTCTGGGGTTGACATGATATACCAGATGGATCCCTCCACTGTGTGTGTGCGCGTGTGTGCGCGTGCGCGCATGTGCGTGCGTGCGTGTGTGTGGTAGTAATTAGTGAACTACTTCTGTTGACTGGTTTAATGTAGCCAGAGCACCCTCTACAGGCGGATTCAGAGCATGTCACCACATGGGCATGACAGCAACAGTATTGTATTTCCTTAAGACCTTTTCCAAATCCTCATGCCTTGTCTCCTAATCAAACTGTGAGCAGAGTATTCATAGACCTACCTCTGGGAACGTCTCAGGTAATGCATGTGTACAAGAAGCCAAGGAGAAAAGACATGAGTCAGGGAAATTCAATTGAGATTTATCCATCCTGTGATTTGTGGTTCTGTTATCTTAATGTGACAGTGAGGATGTTAGGCCCTCTCTGGTCACAGTCACCCAGTGGTCTCTGTTTGGAGGTGGGGATGGACTTCCAGTCCACAGTGGAGAATTGCATGATGGATCTCTTGGCTGTCCGCTCACTGGGATCTGCTGTCTCATCTAATGGGAACCTGAGTGGATATAAGCATCCCAGAAATGTGTACGTAAACAAACATGAAACACACAACGTTTACAGCGTTCAATTATAGATCACCAAAGTGATAGCCATCCCTTTACGTTATTTGTAACTTACATGAACTGTCTTGAGCAATGGCAACCTGCAATTCAGATGTGCATGGTCAAATTGATTGCACATTCTCTCAATGTAGTAAAAAAGCTGTTAACTTAGAAGTGAATTCATTGTGTTACCGTAAGAGAGACGCCCTCCTTCCCCATAGATGCTGGTCTGTCTTCTGAGGGGAGATTCTGCCCGTCTGCCAAAGGCCAGAGACTGGAGAACACGATGGCGTTCTGGTCTGAACAGCTGGAAGGAATGGCTCCTCTCCTCCCGCTTAACCTCTATCAACATGGCATCGCTGTTTGTTCAACAAGAAACCTCGGACTCTACACAGCGATGGACTTCAGTCATTTGCTGGAGAATGTCTGTTTTTCCAGATGTAGAAATAAGATGTAATCTTTGACATACCTCTTCTATCCAAAACCTGCACTGACGGCAGTTTATGAACCACATACTGCCGATATCCAGGCTCTATTGAGATGGGATTCAGAAAAAAACCTGCGAAATTCCCCTCTACAATGCAGTCAAATCGACTTCTTTAAACACACTTTCCATCTCAACCATATAACAATTTTTCAACTGTACAGTATTAGTGGAATTCCTAGTCACTCACTGACAGTGTGGAGATTGTGCATGGTCCTCAGCTCAGCCATGCAGTCCTCCAGTTTCTGCATCTGGTTGTTGTGGAGAAGGAGAACTTTTAGACAGGTCAGATGTCCCAGAGCCCCTGGAAAAACCAAAAAAAACAGTGAAGACAGCTGTCTTTTTCTGCCCTCCATGTGGAAATGCTAAACCTGGCTTGACAATGACAGCAATCTATCAGATTGTACAAGATAAGACAGGCATATCTGCACTGAATATGCTCTTAACGCCATTTATTGTAAGATAACCCCTGCTGAAATGTAAAGACAATACGGATTCAAACCATGCATAAAGACACACAGAGAAAATACATTTCTCTCAGTACAGAAATATTGTGATATTTACCTGAGATAGATTTTATTTCATTATTTTGGAGGTAAAGTTCTGTCAAGCAGCAGTTGAGGGTATTGTGAGAAAGGTTCTTAATCTGAAACATGCAAAAAAAACAAACATTATACACAGCAAAAGTAATTTCTGTATGGTCTCCTTCTCTATTTGTGATGTACAGTACCTTGTTATCATTGAGCCATAAGTATCTCAGCATGGAGAATCTTGACAAATCCGGAACATTTGTGAGTCCTCTATTTATAAAATTATATTTTGTTTATTAGCAAACTTTTTTTCTAGCAGTATTAATATATAGTAACATATAAATATATACAGTGTATATCCTTTTATTTTATGTTTTATTTTATTTCACAAGTCAATCACGTCAACAGCCTAACAATTAATATTGTTACAGATTTTAATTGTTAGAAGTTAATGGCGTATGTACTTTTTGGCAAGGTAAAGTTGACAGACATCACTGTCCCTCCTGATTCCATACTTCTGGAGAACATAATCAATGTCCTGTATAAAAATACAATAAAATTCAAAATGTCATTCAAACATCAAAATGTTTCACTAACCTTTCAGCTGATATTAAAAAATGTTTGTAGTAGTAGTCAGACGCATACCTTCTCACATACCTCCATAACTGACTGGTATTAAGGACAAATCAAACCAGATCACAGCCGCGGTCTACCGGTTGCCAGGAAACCCACGTTTTAATTTTGAGTGACAACAAACAAATCTTTTCTTAGCTCAGCCTCAAATTGCACAGGTTTCTAAATGTATTTACTACCATACTTTCAATGTTTGTTTTGGGACAGCAGGGAAAAATTTATATTGTTTGTTAAACTATGAAGCTATCCCACATCTACCATAAAGTAAATTACATAATTTATCCAGCAAGCAAATTTCTTCCACTATGGCAACAACTGGTCACTAGATGGCATTCTATCTCTACCAGGTGCATTGTAGGCTGGAAGTGGTTCAAAGTAACAAGCTTCTGAAACTGTCTGGTTAGAACTGTCTTTTAATTCGAATGCACTACGGAGTTTTTCCTACATTGCATGCATTTCTTGAATAACATTGTGCTTCTATTATTGAATTCTAACCTAAGATCTTATTTCTCCTCATAACAAGAAATGTAAATAATTTAAATCAGATAGCAGCTCTCACCATTGAATAGGAGACATATCCACTCTCTTGATTTATACAGTGGGCTTTCTTGGGTGAATTGTAAGGACCATAACCTTTATCTTTTGGCCTTGTTCCCATGTTATGCCTTCCTTTTGTCCCTCTCTGGTCTCACTTCCCATTACCATATGAGGGTCCTTCCTGTCTCTGCCATGTTGCTTGTCAATACAACAACCCATATATATCCATTTGTGTGTGTGTGTATGGCTTTGCTTGTGTGCGTGTGTGTGTGTGTGTGAGTGTGCGTGCGTGTGTGTGTGTGTGTGAGAGAGAGAGAGAGACAGAGTGTGTATGCTTGTATGTGTGTGTGCCTGTCCTTGTATTTTCTTACAGGATTCTCCAACCCAATCTACTCCTATATGTCACTGTGTCCATGGTCTCAACACATAAAGAGGACCTATCCCTGTTTCCTAATCCTTTAGATTGGAGAAACATGACAGTTATGAATAATTATGAATGTCTGTGGCATTCAACTTTCACCCACTTTCACTTAGAGAACCTCAGCTGGGAAAGAGGTATTACTAGTCTCCGGGGGTAAAATAGTGGTATTGTCTTTATTTTGTGGCGGACATGATATGAAAGCTGAACCGTCTCTTTAGTGAAAGATATATGCACATTTAAGAAAAAGAGAATAGGCTTTTTAGTTACAATACCAACAATAGTATAAACATTGTTTTGTCTTTACCTTCACGTATTACTTTATGAATTCAAGAAGATATCATATCACCAGAGACAAGACATCTTTGCATTGTGGTAGCCTAGGCTAGACAGGAGAAAGGAGCCTCCTACAGCCCAGCAACGCTGTCATGATAATGACACAGAACCCACGTGTCAGATTTCCATCACATGGGCAACAATTAGTGTCTGTGTGACACTTCTTTTCAAATCTGTAGGACAAGGCTGAAGTGAAAGCTCCCACAGAAATAATGATATCTTTTGTTGCCATACCTGGACACAAACAACTCCAGTTTGTCTAGGCACTCCAGTCATTAGGCATACAAATGACAGGGCAGACTGAGAGACAGAGAGGAGGAAAATGACTGAGACCAAAAGCAAATTATACAGCCTTAGAGAATAGGTGAAATTGCATCTCAAAACATCTAAAAAAATATACAAATGCTATGTATAATTTAGATAATTTTAGGTAGAAAAATGAATCCTGTACTTTAGCGAAAAATAGCACATTACAGAGAGACCAAAAGGGGAACGATCTTCTGATATTTGAATTCATTAATTTTGCTTATTAAATGGCAGACTTCATGAATGATAACGAAGCACCAATTACCCCATAGCACCTAATTCCATCAACTGGAGTGAAAGTCTGAACCACTCCCCAGATGCTGCAGGCACTGGCACTGAGACAGCGTGCACAGACAAATGGGCGTGGCTATCGAGTCCCGCCCACTGCGCCCACCCCTTCAGTCTTGAGACTACACGAAGTGCACCTGAGCGGTTGCCCAAATAGAACGCAGGCAGGCCTATATAATAGAAGCCGAGAAAGGTAACGTATAATCTCTGCCGCACACACCAGAGGCAAAGCATCAATTTACCTGACAAGGGCTTTTCTACATCCACAAAAAGCAGACATGCACTTGAAGTCATGCGTTTCGTGCCACCTGGTATTCTTGTTTTGCATTCTTGTGAGGAGCTGCCAAGCGTTCAAAAATGATGCTACGGAGATCCTATACTCGCACGTGGGTAACCCGGTGCAGGATACTCCTGACAACGTCTCTTTAAATCGAGCAAGAAACGGTGGGAGAGGCGCGGGAAATACTGCTCGGAATGATAGAGTTGGTGAGTATTTTTCACTACCCTTGCAAAACGTGTAAATTTGCTTTTAGCTTTTTAACGAAGCTACATTGAAAAATGTGTAATTTCATATAAAGACATTATAGGCTAGTAAGATTTATTCCAGAATATTATACACTGCAATACGGGTAAATGTTATTCCCTTGTAATATTGTAGTGTTCTCAAAACTAGATGACTCGATTCACACACTATAAAGGGGAGACAATTCTTTATTAGGTTATTATTAATACCTACAATAGCTTTTACATGATTCGTAACTATTCTATGAACATACTATACATCTATGTATTTTCATGAATGAATATATTTCATAGAACATCAGTAGCTCTGTTTAGAAACTTAGTAGTGACTCTCATTGACAATATAACCAGAGAGTACTAGAGTGAGAATCACACCAGAGACATTGTCACACCAGAGACAGTATTACACCAGACGGAGTATCTTCTAAGAAACAGTTTAAACACCAGAGAGAGTATTACACTGGAAACAGTATCAGATGCCCCACTCAGTGAGTTGAAGGAAAACTTAGCACAATAATACCTGCAAACAGACACACACACCTGGCATGGGTCCAAACAGGGCGGTAAAGATGAGAGTCATCCAAAGCTGCCAGGCTACTGTTTGGGGAGTGATTGTGTGTCAGCACTCGTGAATGGAGGTGTGCTCCAATGCACAGGAAGTCTATGTTTGGGGCGCTGTTTGACTTGAGCTCTCTCAGGACCCCGAGCATGAAGGAGAGAAAAGGAGTCGCTTCTCTCTTCATTCATCAAACTCTGTCATAGAAAGGGGGCACATTGTCACTGAGGTGTATGGCAGTGTTTGAATGGGGTCTGGCTTGGATTACAGTGGGAGTCAGGGGCAGTAGCCTGGAGCTGAACAATTGTCTTACTAGTTACCGGCTGATAAACCTACTAGAAAGCTAGCTCAATTGACATAGCTAAGAACACTAAAGCCCTTCCTCTCATCCCAGAAAAATGCACAATTTCCCGTCTGATTGGCAACTGTTTGTACCAACAACCTCCACATGGACCAGTTAAATGAAGGAGGTTGTCTTCTGTTTGTAATGTTTTCTGATAAAGAAAATCTCCTACATGCAGTAGAACTGAAAGTTCAAACAAGGGTTAGGGTCAAAAGGGAGATTTCATCGTAAATAGATGATCAAATCGTTTTGATTCTCATTTGTTTTCTACTTCTTCCTCTTCTAGATCAGAAAAGCCAAGTTGGCTGTCGAGAGCTGAGGTCCACCAAGTACATCTCTGATGGCCAGTGCACCAGCATCAACCCCATCAAGGAGCTGGTGTGTGCCGGCGAGTGCCTCCCTGCTCAGATGCTGCCCAACTGGATTGGCGGTGGTTATGGCAGAAACGTTTGGAGCCGGAGGACCAGTCAGGACTGGCGTTGTGTCAACGACAAGACACGCACCCAACGCATACAGCTGCAGTGCCAGGACGGAAGCACCAGAACGTACAAAATCACCGTAGTCAACTCGTGCAAGTGTAAGAGGTACTCCCGGCAACATAACGAGTCAAGCCACGTTAAGTTTGAGGAGCCTGCACTGTCCAAGCCCCAGCTCCTCCAGAAACACAAAGCCAAGGCCAAGAGGAGACTAGGAAAGACCAAGCTGAATGAGAACTGGCATGAAGCAGAGCCTTAATCTGGGAATGTAGAAGGCCTTAGTGACTTGGATTATATCTTACTGGGACTGGCTTGTAAGAAGGACCACAGAGCCTGAAAATGTGGCCTGCCTCATCTGTGAACCAATGGGCACCATTTATTCGTTAGCTGATAATATGGCTTAGAGGATATAAACCTGAATGGGGTCATCATGACCAATGAACCTGCCTGGAACAGAGATTGTCTGACTATGTAAACCTCCTCTCCACTCCATCATTCAGTTGTACAGACAGTACAGTGTAATACAATAAGCTCTGCATGAAAAGGGACGTTCAACACAAAGCACCATGAATACACAATGTAAATATATGTACATATATAGTATCATTATTACATGTTCTATGAAGTATAACATATGTATAAATGTTTTCTAAGATGTATATGATGTCACATATGGGTGATTCCTCATTAAGGTAAACCTAAGCATCACAAAATAAAATGAATAATTTCCAAATAAAACAGTGCTTCTTATTATTATACAGTCTATGTTTTGGAGTCCACACTTTATGTGTAGGAAATGGCATGAATATCAAATAGATGGCTAAGCCTAATATAGGGCATTTTGGTCAACTGTATTTGGCTTTTAAAAGGGCTTTTTTTCCACCAAAATCTTTCTTGTGTAAGCGGTGTTAGTTCTGAGCATTCCAGTGGTACCGTAGAAATAAAGACCAAATGTAAACTTTTTGTGTAAGACCTGGTTTGTTACGTGCCAACAAATGTTTGTATTTTTCATCTCATTAGCTTCAACCTTTATCTCAACTAAATTTTTCACTGGGAAAATAAATGTTAATGCACAAACCTCATTGTTATTTAATCCTTATAGACACTTTATTTTAACTTTATAGACAGTTTATTTACTTAGACTATATCCCTGATGAAACGTTTCAGTTTTCATAAATAACATTTGCTGTATGTTCAGTGCACCTTAATGTGGTAAGTATGAACATACTATGCATACTTTCTTGACAACGTAACGCCTGATTCCCCTGCAATTATGGTGGGTCCTGGGGCCATGCCTTCTTGTTAGACTGATGTAAATCATTGTCCTCATGTAGGTTACTTACACTTAGCCATTTTGTTTAAACGTTATGGGTGGCAGCATTTGTAGACCACCTACAAGCCTACTTCAAACGGTGCAGTGAACCACTAGATTGGAATTTAAGCGATGACCATGTAGGTGATGTGATCACATACCCACAACTATATATCATTATCGTAATTTTTAAAATTTTTACCATTTCAAAAAATCTTATAGTGTGCGAATATGAAACAAGCAGTCATATATAAACAAACCATGTCTTAGAAAATCGACAAATAATGTGGTACGGATATTGAAATGATCCGAACATCATCAGCAACCACCTCAATGACGCATAGCTGGGGAATCCTTGATAGCGTTTGAGCGCAGCGCTGTGGCTACCATGTAGCAGGTTAGAAATATCGACTCCGCCCATAAAGAATTGAATGAATTAACTGTACATGGGGCTGTGCTGTGTTCGTAAGATCTCAGTTTATCCGTTTTTTTAAACTTTAAATTAATCAATTGGCATGCATCATGCAAGAGCAAATGTGCGACATGGACAGGCCTGTTGAACCAGGGCATTTCTCAACATGCGAAGCCGGGTTGGAAAAGCATATTGTGGGATGTTGCAGTGTCGATTTCCCGGTAGCTGCGGTTCTTCCAGCCGGTGGCAGCGGAGAAAGAACGGGGCTATCGACACCCAAACAATTCTGCACATTTCTCAACAGACCTCTTATTAGCTATACAATTCAAACCTTCGAGAGGTAACATTTGAATTGCCGAGTATTCGAAACAATATTGTATTTCTTTCACGACTGTAATACTGTAGTTCTTTGCCTTGCCCCTTCAACATGTCACTGTGCACCGGAGTGCGACTTAACCAAACCACTTTCATTACTGTCAAACACTGTTTATGTTTCTTGGTAATGTCTCAAATTATTCAATTTAATAGATATTTACGGTATCTGTTATTTTTAGGTCACACACACAATTTGCTACAACTTCACAAATAGTTAGTTGATGCTACAATTCATTTTTGTGACGACTGGGAATTACGTTGAACTATTGTATGCAAATAATTGCACCACAGTTCATGGAAATATACCAAGAAATTAAACAAACAGTGTCCCTGACAAATTGCTGTGTTGTGTCCACAGTGTGAAAGGCGTTGATTTATGACAGTGTTTCTTCGACAGAGTGCCATGGATCCAAAGCATTGTTGTGGTCGTTGCCAAGGAGAGCCTTGATCTGATGATGGACATTATCCACCGCTTCCACCACACCAAGGTCCTGGTGGTGCATGGTGGATCTACTCGCCACAGATCTATATTCAATGGGGTTTCTGCCCTTAGCAAGAGAGAAGATGGTACAGCTCTGGTCAAACCAAAGGTGGTTATCATTCATGATGCAGTGCGGCCCTTTGTGGAAGAGGACTTCCTCCTCAAAATAACAATGGCTGCAAAAGAGCAAGGGGTTTGTACACCTTAAGACTTCTCTATCTCTTACAATCACTGGAGCTTGAGCATTTCATGCTGTCGGCTGTAAACCTGCCGGCCTGCTGTGAGCCATGATAAATGAACAACACGTTGGCTGATTTTAGTGGGTAAAGAAGACATAGATATGAATAGATGGTGATCCATATTTCAATTTTACTAGCTGTGAGATGATTTATGTTGAAGGCTTGTCACAAAGGCAGAGAGACGTGAGAGCAGGAGCTCTTTGACATGGAGCTAGCATTTAAAGTGTGTTGGTGAGGCCTGTGTGTGTGCGTGTATGTGTGTGTCTGTGTATTGCGTTTTAGTTTAAGTGAGGGACTGAGTCAGTGAGCCAGCAGTCTGGTCTTCATTAACTTGCCAGTATCCCTGATCATGATGGAATGCTAGTCTCTACCGAAGAGCCTGAGATTCATTTTGATTTTATCAACATGTGTAACACACATAACATATGTTTCCTTTCATTCCGTTTGCAAGTCATTTCACCTACACTATCTCACTGATAGCTAGTTGTTATTGCCGCTTTCAGGATTTTCATGGTCAGAAAAAATTATGTTATTGTTATTAAATGTTATTATTAAGAAATCCCCATTGTAAAGTAATGGCAGTGCATGCCCAAGCTGTGTTGAATGGAATGGATTTGTTATTATCCTGAAATTCTTAGAGTCAGTGTGGTAGGCCTCAAGACACATTAGGTTTAGAATCATTCAATACATTCTGGATAGATTTGCTGTTTGCTATAAGGCAGGAATGTCAAATTCAATCAGAGCAGAGACAATATAAAAATAAAACAATTTTTTTGCGGTTTTCCAATTTGTTTTAGACATTATGTTGCATCTAGCATTTTAGATTTAGTATTTTTAAGGCTTTTTGCTATGCTTGTACATAGAACATGCATAGGGTTCTGTTTAAAGCACTTCTTAATAAATGAAAAAAACAACAACAAATCGATACATTTCCCAGCGTTTTGCTGGGCTCACAGATGACCAATTCTGTAATTAAAAAACAAATAACCTAAAAGAAAGGTACTAAAATTAGAGGCCCAGTACAGTCAAAAAACTTTTTTCTGCTTTGTTTGATGTGTTTATTCACATTATGACAGCCAGAAATGTCAGTGTTATTCTGGGATGTTTTACTTGATATTGGACAATTGCTCTTTGCTAAGAATATTATTTTCCCTTGTTTTACTATTTCAGTAAGGTAGTTAATCGTTACTGAGAAATAATTTTTGATTATTTTCCACCATTTGAAGCATAATAAGGTACGTAATTGCTACCCCAAATTATTTTTTAATAATTTTATTTACAGATGAAAAACTGCAATAGACCTTGAAAAAAAGTTTGAGCTTAATTTGCTACTTCTTGCTGCAAAAAGATATAGTGTAATATATTACGTATAATATACTGTTTTTTTAAGTATCTTTCCTAAATTTGAGAGATATAAGAAAACTCTAAACACTAAGTACCTAATATGTACTGCCACCATTTTTACAGCAATATTACTTAACCTACTTAACCTACCTTTAGATTGACTACTTAGCCCACATTTAGATAGACTGCTTAGCCCACCTTTTGAATGTGTGTGTCAGGCTGTCAGCACAGCCTCACCACATATACTGGCGCTTGTGTTTTTGTGACAAGACAACTTTCGAAAAAAGACTTGGGTGTCACTAAACAAATGCTTATGTGGCACTGAAAGCACAGCCACATTCCATTTACATGATAATATGTTTGTTGCTGCAATGATTGGGATCCTACAAATGTTAAAAAAAAAAATATGGCTCCTCTTTCTCTGATCATAGACACATTCCTCAAACCCTATGAAATTCAGTACATGAAATCAGATAAGAGTCTATAATGGACAGAGTCACAGGGAATGGACACAAGTGTTCAGGGCCCAGGAGGGCTTTTTATTAATAGAAATAGCATGAGCATTGAGGGGAAAATCAAAACCAAAAGACAAATCTCTGGGGGATGGATGAGGCAACATCATCTCTAGGATGGCCTCACCGTGGCAGTTTCAGAGCAATGTGTGCGAGTTACCATAGTGATTCCACATATAGATTTTGCATATCTGAACAACATTTAACACAACCAGACTAAAATTGCTGGGTAAAAATATAGTTCATTTGCAAATCACTTTTGCAATTAACCATGTCATTTTTTTAAAATCCCATTTTGGAAGCTTAAGGCAGCTTCAGCACAGGCCAGTGAAACTATTCTTTGTTCCTGCACTCCAAATTTGGAACTACCTTCCCATTTAAGCATTGAAAGCAGTGTATTAGTCAATTTCAGTAAACTTCTGACACCCTACTTTTTTATAAAGTGTCTAAAATACCTAACCCTAATCCTTTTTATATAGTGTCAAAGTATCTAAAATGGCTCCGTGGCCCACCCCTTGTCACTCCCACCGACCCTAACCTTGCCTGTGGCTGTCCTAACTAGCTATCTTCAGACGAATACACAAACTGTAAATTGCATTGGATAAGAGCGTCTGCTAAATGATCTCAAATGTTAGTATGAAAAATGCTTGCTAGAGATTCAGCAAAAACAACATAGGCATAGTTATCTTGCAGACTTTGTGAGTTACTGTCGTCATGTATCATAATGTAGATGACTTCTAGAATTTCATTTATATGTTTTTATCAACCCCTTTTCTCCTTTTCACAATTCATCAAATATGCAATGTACATACCTGTTTTTATTGCAACAAACACTTGAGTTGCCTGATGCTGGCCAGTTTGAATCACCATGGTTTCTCTCTGCCACAGTTAAGACTTGAACCTAGATTGTGGTGGTCAGTTTGGTGCAAAGGAGCGCCTTAGACCGCTGCATCAACTGGGAGACTAGATGACTTAAAGTTGACTCAAATGTTATACTTGCATGTCTTTTAGTAGCCTAATGATTGAGAGTTGTATGTGAATCCGATCCAACAATTTCGTGACAACTAAGATTAAACGTTATGTAGCAGGCTACACCAATGACCCACTGGAACTGAAACTTGGCATCCACATATGGCCTACAACAAGTTTAAACATCCTCTCTGGTAGAAGATTCAGTTAGTGCCAAAAAAACAGTTGGGCTGGTAAAACAGTTTAGTAATGGTGATATGATACAGTGGTTGGTTTGTGGTTGTGGATGGGTATGTGTGTGGGACTGGGGGGCCGGCTGCCATTTGGTGTGCAGTATGTTGGCAGTGCATGAGGTGTGTGGCTTGGAATAGTGCCAGAATGAATTGACAAATGAATGCTCGGGCTGGATAAATGTGTATCACGGGTCAGATCTGCAGGCCCTGTGTTTTACGTATGGCTATAAGGAACAAATGATTATTGTGTTAGCTATACAGAATAAAAAAGAGTGACGTATTCTGTTTATTATTTCGCAGGCTGCTGGAGCTATTCGTCCTCTGGTCTCCACCGTGATTGCTGCCACATCGGAGGGCTATCTTGACCACTCTCTGGAGAGAACCAAGTACAAAGCCAGTGAGATGCCCCAGGGCTTCCTGTATGATGTCATCTATAAGGCATATCTGAGTGTACGTATAGGAACTAGTCCTTCCGATCACCTGTAGTTCACTCTAAGTGCGTTAAATCAAAACTGGCAAAGGAAGAGTTGCACCAGTCAGTCTGCTGGATCAGACAAAATAATTTCACCTTGAATGTTTGGATTATGTTTATGTAAACAAATCAACTACTGAATGATTTTCTTAAATGCTGGTACCGTACGCTAACAAGGATGTTTCTTGATGCAATGTTGAAACATTGTCTTCTACAGTAGTTAGTTCTCTTGTTTGGATAATGTTTTGGTCTTCGATTCTGGTCAGGAAACTTGGATGTCTTCAAAACCTTTATACAAATTGAGTAACAGTCCTGCAGGTTTTTAGTTTTCCTTCTCAATGTCAAATAATTACTTTAAAAGGTCCCTCAAATCACATTAAATGACAGTTGGAAAGAGATTTATGCTGCAGGAATAATTATGCCCAGAAATGCCACTAGATGACAAAAGACTTTATGAATCTCATACATCATACCACGTCTTACAGTTGCTCATTGTTCTCCAGATGTGCGCGAACCTGCAGGGTTTCAAGCTGAAGAGTTTGTGGTGTGGGTGCTATCATTTTCACCACTTGATTATGTCTGGGAAAGAAAGAAATGACACATTAATATACTCTGGCACTGTGCACCTATCACTCTGGTTAACAAAAGAAAAAAGACCTTGACTTTGGGAAAGGTACCTTTAAAACATTTCTTTGAAGTAACTTGTACTGTAGTTTATCAGTATGGTAAGTTTATCAGTGATTATTTAATGTATGAGATGTTTTGAACGTGAAATAACACTTTAAAGACAGGAAATGAATCCACCTTTGACCAAAACCGTATAAATGTGGGGATTCTTATCTTAAAGCTTATCAGTTTTACTTTGTAAGCTTTTCTTGTCTGTCTAGTTCACAAATCCATCAGTGCAGTATTCACTGTGTTTATTTTTCAAACAGCCCAGACAGCTCTGTGCTCTGCTGTTTGAACCTTTGCTCCATTAGATGGTGATGCAGATACCGGTGTTTTGAAGGACACAGGAAGCCTTGACTAAGAGTTTTAGTATGCGTCCAATTGGAGCCCGATTTGTCTGCAGTTATGTTGGTTCCTGGCACATACAAATCTTACATTACCAGGGAGCCCTGTTGGTTTTGGCTTTGACTCTGAAAATGACAGCATGTGTTTTTTCCAAGTGAAGTGGAGTGTCAAGGCCAGACATATAGCATTTAGTGAAGTGAGACATTTTAGTGATGTAAATGTACGTGTGAAAACCAAAAGCTCTGGCACAACAGGGAGTCACTCCCCTCTAGTGTTGTTGGTCATAGTGGGAAAAGTGTATGGTGTTTGTCAAATTAGCACTGTAGGACATATTCTGGAAAGTCAGCGTGAGCCGCACAGTTGCAGCTTGACATGCATGGAGCCTGGCTGAAAACGGACAGAAAAGACAAAGGGGAGAGAGTATCCTGTTCTCAGTGTACCCCATTGTACCAGGAGAAAATGCTTCAATTACCACATATCTCTCCCCGAATTTCTCCTTCCGTTCCAGGGGCTTGGCCATTTTCGTTTATAACCTCGATAAAATATTGCTTGCATATTGTCTCAAGTTTTTCGCATGATTTAGCCTTTGATTTAGTCTTTGTCGTCCATATACATCTTAAAAGCTCATGAGCTCAGCACTTGGATCATGTTTTTTCTTCATGCAATTCAATATACAGAGACTGATATCTGATTCCAATGTGCATCCCAGTGCAATAGGTCAGTAATGTAAGACTCTCATCGACTTATATGGTCAAAATCATTTCATTTGCCCTTTTTCTTAGTCCTGTGTTTGTCCATAGAAGACTAGATCAACTCACTGTTTATGAAACAGAAACTCTGTTTATTATGAACCAACGATCCTGTCTCTTGTGACCTATCCTCACAGTGCAGTGAGTCGGACTTTGAGTTTGGTACCGAGTGCCTCCATCTGGTTCTGCGTTACTGTGGTACCAACGCCAAGCTCATCGAAGGCCCGCCAACCCTGTGGAAGGTGAGCCAGCCTGGGACACTGGAACGTACTTTGAGACAGTGCGTTTTAGCATTGAGCGATTGTCTTAGCATTAACTGCTTGTGTATGATCAGTTTGTTACACAGGGCTACAGATTTGATATGTTGTGTGTTGAATTTAATACTATTTGAAATGTTCAACGTAATGGTGGTGTTTTGTAAAGGTTTTAATAGTGTTGAAAAAGACACTAATGGGGTTAGGCTGGTTATAGTTGAATAGATCTTCACTTAAAAATCACGGTGCTTTTTAAGATTGGTTTTATTATAACATGATGTTCAAACTATCTTTTTTTGGTTTTTAGGTGACCTACAAACGAGATTTGGCAGCAGCAGAGTCCATTGTCAAAGGTATGTGACTGTATACCCAAAGAACCTCTTTACAATGCCTAAGAACTTATTATAGTCACCTAATGTAAGTGATCATTGTTTTCTATACAAGACTAGTAAAAGGTTTGTGTGAAACAATTGCAGTTGAGAGTAGAGAATGGCGGGAGGTAGAGGAAAACAAGAACAGGGAGTCCTTTATTACTCAAGGGAGGGTGTTTACAGTGTGTGACGTGAATTCTACCCATACAAGCCAGGGCAGGGGAAACCCATTGTGCTGTCCACAATCAGAGAAACATACATAAAAACCACACTTCACCTCTCTATGCACCTGAGCCAACAATTACCAACTGGATTAAGACCTAACGTGCAATGTAATTAGAGAGCTTTATGTGTGAATGAATTCTTTGTTTTTGTGTGTTTGGATCATATGCAAGAATACATCTTCACCTATTTTGGTGTGTGTGTGTGTTTATGTGTGTGCAAGTGTATGCAGTACTGTGCAAAGGTTTTAGGCACCTGAAAGTCAAACTAAAGTAATTTATTTGGATAGTAAGTGTTTATTTTTAAATAAAATAGAATATATACTATATTCATGTTTTATATATATCATATAAAACACTTACTACCTAAATTAATGGCCTTAGTTCGACTTTCAGGTGCCTAAGACTTCTGTACAGGACGATATGTGCTTACACCAAACTTGGAAATGTACAAAACTTTCCTACTGTGACGGATGTAAAATATATTAAGAGAAATAAATGATATGCTAAATGAATTATAATATTAAAAAAACAATTCATCTCCATTGCTCATTGGGTATTTTTTGAAATAAATATGCAAAATAATAATAACTGCACTAACTAATTCATATATAATAGGGCATTTAGCAAGTACTACACTTAATCAGATGACTGATGACTTGCTAAAAGAAATGGATAATGAGATAATAGTTGGAGATTTACTGCTAGGTTTCAGTGCATCCTTTGATGTTAGTGAACATAAATAGCTATTAGAAAAAAAACTTAGGGCTTTACATCACCTGCCATTACATCGTAGGAGAGTTATTTATCCAATAGAACTAAGAGAATATTCTTCAGTGAAAGCTATTTGAATGTCAGAGATACACACTACTGTGTGGTGTCCCGCAGGGTAGCTGCCTTGGGCTGTTAATTATCTGTATTTTAGAGTAGGTGATTAACCACAAACTCGTGCTAGATGCAGCTAAAACTAAGGTTAAAACATTCTCTGAAATGTAACCTGAACTGGATTTGTAGGACAAGGATGATATGATTGAGCTGGTTGAGGAGGCTAAACTCATAGGACTTACATGGGATGGTCAGTAGTCATAGTCAGGTTATATTGACAATTTTGTAAAGAAGAAGTTCTATATGAATGTAATAAAAGAATGTTCTGTGTTTTTGACCCAAATTAAATTATTCAGACCCCGTTATTGTGGGAAGTGTTGGGAAGCGGTGGAGTGTACACAGAGCTGTTAAAAAGAGTCGGACATTCACAAATATGTGTGTCTGCCAGGTGAGGACTGTCCTGTAAAAGACATGAACTATCAGTCGACAACAAATTCCTTGAAAGAGGGAAGCTTTGTAGTGCCCATGATTTAGAGGAGGAGAACCTACTTTGCCACTTCAGCAGAAACAAATGGGATTTTAAAATAACACAAATCAACATCTGTATATCCTATTCTCTACACTGTTATTAGGACTATTCTAAATAGAAGATTATCACTTCTAACAAAGATGCACATTTACTAGTCTACAGTTAGATTAAATCTAAATATCTTGTGTTTGGCATATTCATGAAAAAGTCCATATGATTCAGTAATTTACCAGAACCAAATAACATCAGAATTGAAGCAGTTTGGATGTTTAGAAAATAAAATGTGAAGCGTTATCCTTTAGTGTTGACATTATTGTTGTCATGTCTTGGGTTCCTCACTTGATGTTTGAGTGTGTGTGGGTGAAGGCAGATGTTGCCAATGACTTGTGTCGGTAATGTCCAAGTAAAAATGTTTTTTATAAATGTATGGAAATTGTAAAGACCTTTTTATCCATAATCTATTTTTTGCTACGTGTCTGATCCCAGGAAGACTAGCCATTGCCATGGCATCAGCAAATGAGGATCCAAATAAAAACAAATAAACAACAACAGTAATCAACAACAACAAACCACATCCCCACTACCGTAATGCAAAAGCAATCTAATGGACCAACTCACAGTGATCGACTGCTAATATGGCCGGCACAAGCAATGCTGCAAACACAACTAAATCCACCTGAACAAGTGAAATATCACAACAACAACTGTGAAGACAAGGCACTAAGTAGACCCAGAAGGAGAAAAACTAACTTTGAAGAGGGAGCTGAACTGCATGAAGAAGATCTCCACCGTGCTCCAGGGGAGAAGTGTCTGGGAGAGGCTCAACACCGGGAAGGTCCGACCAGAACCAACACTCACGCCTGGCCACACGGAACCAGAAGGCACCCAAATCAACCTCTATAGCAGTCTGAAGACCCTGTGCAGAACAATCCCACTGTAGCCATGAATGATCATGTGTGTGTGTTTCTTGTGCATGTCACCTTCCCATCTGAATCAGGTTTAATCCTGAGAGCTGACGATGTCGAGGAATGCTCACAATTTTAAAGATGCTTATGTTTGCTAAGTGGGGGAGATTTGCAGCTGAAGTGGTGTCTCTTTCTCTTTCAGGGACTCTATCCGAGTCGGCCTGTGTTGTCACTGGTGGGTCCAAATGGGCCGCAGAGCTGGCCAGAGTGCTGCAGAAGAACATGGGCGCCTTGGGCATGGTATGACGGTGTTGTTTGATTACAGTGACAATGACAATGTTTGTGAGATTCCGTATTCGAGCGTTACACGGATCGCCCCCCGACCCCCAACCCCTCTCACCCGGACCCTGCGAGTTCCACTTGGGTGGGCCCTGGTTAAACTTGCCGTCTGTGGCCAGACCTCTAATGGATCTTGTCTGAATGCTTCGACACCCTCCTCCCTTCACTCCCCCTCCCCCCGCCCTCGGCCTCCACCTCCCTCAGCCTGAAGGAAAGCAGATGGCAGCATATTGGCCATGCTACAGGAATTGTCTGATTAATTGAGTGTTCAGCGATGTTCAGCCCCACCCGCCTTCGCCCATGTGCTGTAGAAGGCACTCAGTTTCCCCATACTGTCTGAATATGACACGACTCCCATTTATTTGAAGTGGTGGTGAAAGGGTCACAGGGTCCCATACTGTCCCCACAAATCACTTTGCACTTCTCCATTCACTTTCATTCACTTTCTGTAGACAGCCCGGCCTCCCACTGCAATGTGGCGATTTGGCCTGTAAGCGGTTCTTGTGTTTATGAAAAGTATATAGCCTAAGTCTGCCGTAGTTGACGACAGAGGGGTGGGAAGTGTAGGATGTTTCGCTGTTTAACTGAGAGCATGGACACACCTACTGCTCACCCTCC
>JACXGI010001535.1:51884-78517 GCA_016801175.1 Esox masquinongy
GTGTGTGTGTGTGTGTGTGTGTGTGTGTGTGTGTGTGTGTGTGTGTGTGTGTGTGAGAGTCAGTCAGTCAGTCAGTCAGTAAGTAAGTAAGTGGGACCAGATACATTGTGAAACATCCTTACCATGGGCTCGAAGGAGATGAAAGGAGAGGAAACAGGAGAATGAATTTGCTTTGTGACCATTGCCACTTGTGAATCTGATACAGAGGATAAGAGAGGCGGGCCTGATCTGAGCTGGGCCTCGGAGGTGAGCACACAGTGTCTGCTTATGGAGGATTTGGCAGTGGGTGTGAGCATGTTATTCTGGGGAGAATATCATTAGGAGATTCTGAAAGTAAGATTACTATGGGTGTGATCCCGTAGTGAAAGACACAAAGTGTTTGTGTGAACGTGTGACTTATTATGACACTGTTCGTGTTAGTGCCTTCAGTTCTTGTTCTCCACATGACGTTGGTCAAAGAGAACAATTTTTATGTTTATACAAGTAGTAACCTCAAAAAGCCCAGGCCAAGTCATCCTCAAAAACATACATTCCCAGATGTTCAATCAGCTTTATATCTGTGGATGAGTAATAATATGTATGCGTACTAGGGGTATATTCATTTCAGCCTTCTGAACCAAAGGTATTAGAATGCTACTACAAAAAGACATAATTCTACCATTACGTTAGAGCTGCAGGCATCTGCATTTTTTTAAATGTGATCTCTGACAGAATGTTTAGTCCTAGATGAGTCATTAAAGGCATAGCTCTGGATTTAGGCAGAGATTAACTTGATCTACATTCCCAGAGTGAACTCGTGGATAGCATATTTATGTATCTGTATTTTAGGTAGACATTTACTTTGAATTCTGCCTACATTTTGTGCCATGAGTGAAGGTCTTTGGGAACACGCTTGTTGTTCCTGTAAACGTTCCCTCATTGTTTTGATGCTTTTTACCTTTGTCTTACGAAACCAGCCATTATTCCCTTTTAAACCGAACAGAGATACATAAAAATGCTTCTGACTCTAGGGAAGTACTAAAGATTGTCATTGCCTTAATCCTGGACTATCCCTTTAATGTGAAACAACAGCAAATTTTGAAAATGTGTCTGGACATTTAAGCCTCCCTGACTTGGTTTCGGACTGTCTTAATAAGCAAATCTCTCACCTGCGTGGTAGAGCAACAGCGTATAATTCGTCTTAATGAGCGAATCTCAAACCTGCGTGGTAGAGCAACAGCGTATAATATGTCTTAATGAGCGAATCTCTCACCTGCGTGGTAGAGCAACACCATATAATATGTCTTAATGAGCGAATCTCTCACCTGCGTGGTAGAGCAACAGCATACAATACGTCACAAGGATAATTCACCTTCCGCGGTCACTGCAGCGCTCCCTATAACTGGTGAATACAGCAAATAAAAGTAAATACATTTTTTGTCAAAGTGAACATATACAATTTGTGAAATATACTTGAGATATGACATTTCATGTGATGCAGTTGGATTGAGTCGTCACTGTTGTACCTTTTCATTGTGAGAGGTCTGCAATGCAATCAGCCTTATTTGTATCTGCTCAGATAAACACACCAGCAGCTTTACAAATACATCAGACACATTACCCAGAACGACACCTTTTACGGTATTCCACAACCAAGAATCAAACACCTTGCCGGAAAGGCGTAGCTGTAACGCCGTCAGTGAATTAGACCTCTGGCCCCCTCTGGCATCCACAGCCGCATGTTAAATAAGAGAATATTTGCATACCTTTCTGTCGTGTTACTCTCTCCAAATGAAAAAGTTTCTTGTTTTGTGGTTATAAATATTCAGTCCTGCGTAGCTTATGACTGGATCCCCAGGGAGACTTAAAGGAACCCAACATGTGTTCCGTTGCCCCTGGCCTTGACATCAACATCCGCAGACGTTCAGACTGGAACAAATCCGAACCAGTTACAGACACCTACTGTATGTTTAGGTTCGGTGGATTTTGAAGTGAAGGCCAACTATCAACATCTTTTCAGTTAGAAGGTTAGCAGAAATAATTGAATGTTTAAGACAAAACATGGAATTACACGATTTGGGTAGATGACTGACTGCTATGCAGATATTATCTGATCCGAATTGAGGGTGGAAAGTTTGTTGTTGTTTAGTCATGTTTGTATACTATTTCAGAGTAGCGAGGGTGTAAACCTTGAGACGTAACATGCTATTACTCTACCGTACTGTTACCCTACCACGCTGCTACCCTGTTACCTTACCAAGCAGTTACCCTATCATGCTGTTACCCTGTTACCTTACCACGCTGTTACCTCACCACGCTGTTACCCTCCCACTCTGTTACCTTACCGTGTTGTTACAGTACCCTACCGTGCTGTTACCCTACCACGCTATTAACTTAGCGCCATGTAACCCTATCACACTGTTACCCTACCGTGCTGTTACCCTACCACGCTGTTAACGTAGCGCCATGTAACCCTATCACACTGTTACCCTACCGTGCTGAGGGGGGCACATTTTGATAGACTGTCCAAGTGAGGAATGTTTAGGCACATAGTTGTTCCCATTTAATGTCATGATAGGAAGGGAGGATTTGATGAAGGGAAGGAACCTCTATCCCCATCGTTATCTTAAACACTTTGGGCTTAATATAAGATAGTATTTTATATTCACTCAAGATAATATCAAATCTTCAAACACGTTAATTTAATCTGTCTTTATTCTGAAAGATTAACCTTGACCTGCAAGACATTCCAGCATGAACACAGTCAGATGAATGAGTAGCTAGGGCTAGGCAGCAACATAACTCAGTGAACAAGCCTTTCAGCTCACTATTGCAATAAGCTCCATCCATTCTCCTTCTCTGAGTTTCTTATAATTTGAAAGAGCAATTTATAAGTAATGTGTAACACTTTATTTTACAGATGGTTTACAGAGATGGTCAGCATTTTTCGCGCATCACCTTCAAATCAAAGTATCTAAAACTGATTGTGGAGCTCAACAAAGTTTCTTATAAATGATGTTAATATGATGTGTGATTAGTTCTAAAATGGATTGTTGGACCCAGTGGCGTCGTTAGCCCTGGGCGTCCGGGGCTATAGCCCCAGATCTTTTATGAATAGCCCCGGATCTCAAATTGACCAAAAAATAATAATATAAAAATAGCCCCTGATCTATTCATCTATAATTCCGATCGTGCATTATGACAATGTAGATGTGTAGGCCGCTAGCGTGTACATCGACATTTTCCTCATGTACATTCAAAACCCTGTACTTTCTGTCCCGGGCGGGGCGGGGGGGTGGGCTAAGCCCCGAATGTATTGTGATCCTAGCGACGCCTCTGGTTGGACCAAACCCCATTCAAGTCATGGTACCAATATTAACAACTTCCTGCATAACATTCAAATCAATTTTTACTTTGCTGGTCTTTACACTGAATTTCTGATACTTTCGCATGATTTGGGACAAAAATGCTAATATCAGTACCAGAACTGGTGAGGGATTTATGCTTCAAATACTAAAATGTTTTTATTTGTAAACAGTGCCAGGGAAACTAAACCATAGCATGGATCGCTGTCAACCTTGTCTGTAGACTACAGGGTAAGGAAACCAATATGTAATTTTATAATTCAGATAGACTATCCTTTTAAGCTGGGACTTGTTACTTAGTATTTACATGGTCGAAATTAAGAAACCATATGTGGCAACAAGGGCTACTCCTAACCAATTAGTGTACTCTGAACCATCTCAATTTAAACTCAAGGTTTGGGGTCATTTCCTCTGGAAGCATCAGTCTCTGACTCATTGGTGTGTTCTGTAGTTGGTCCTTGAGCTCCTGTCTTCCTGGCTCTCCTAGGCGCCCTCCCTGGTCTTGAACAAACATCCCACTCCAGGAGTTCATGCGCAACCAACCTGGTTTAGATCATGTCAGGGAATATGTAATCTCACAAATCTTCTGGACCAATTAACCCTCCACACATGTTTCCTGTAACCATTTCAAATTTCTAATTCTCGCTGTTATTCTAAACGGTTAAAGTTCCAGTGAGTGCAAAACACACAGAGTGGATGTTTGTTTCTGTCTTTATTTCCTGTTATGTGTGAAATGTTTGACAGAACCAAGAAAAAGTTACTGGGAAAACAGAAGAGTCATGAAATGGACACTGAATGTACCCAGGAATGCTCTTGTACAGCTTCAGTCCATTTGTGTGCAAAGCCTATGTTTGTTTTTAAGATAAGTGCTTAAAATGTGGTTACAAGTACAGTGAACAAAAAAGCTTTTTCTGTTTTGGACTATGCTGAATTTTTATTTAGTTTGGTCTACCTAATTTGAATTTGGCTCATCTACAGTTTTGTCTCTGAGCATATCATTCAGCCTGCACAAAGAGACAAAGAAAGCTCAAAATTTGTTCCTTGTCTTTTTCATTTGTTTTAATGAGGACTTTTGTTCAGCTCTAGTCTTGGAGCAATGCAGTGTACACTTCCCCCCACCGTGCCTTCTGATCAGATATAATATATTCCTGGCCTATGAAGTGTGTGGACTTAGACACTCTGGCTGACATTCCTAGATGACGGACCAGAGATTCATGAGTCATGCATTAACAACAGTAACGGACATCAAGTGCTTATCAATATTTGGTTTATTACAATGTTTAAGTATTTCTATTTGTTTCTTTCTTCAAGGAGCTGGATGTGATCTCAGACTTGATAGGAGACAATGCCAAGTCTCTGTCCAGCAAGTGGAACTTCATTCTCGTTTCAGTAAGTCTAGGGTCTTTAGGTTTAGAAAACACAAGAATGAGTTTGTTTTAACATTCTGAATGTTGCTGGTTATTTCTCAAATTTTAGAAATATAAAGAAATGCAAATTTTCATTCTTATTGGTAAATATTCAAAATGAAAGAAAATGCTGTTTGTCACATGCTTCTTAAAAACAGGTGTAACATTCTTGAGGTAGTGAGGTTGCAGGACACAGGCACAGATGTGACTTAACCATGGTTCTTTTTTACAAAGACCTTACACGAACGTCACCTAAAACACAGACATCAACATAAAACAATGACTGACAAGAAATATTAGGGCAGGAGGAACTTAAATAAGAACATAATGAGGGGTTAACGAGATACAGGTAAAGACCAAACTAGACTAGGATGAGACCAATCAAAGAACATAGAAACAGAACCAAAAGACACTGAACAAAGAAATGTAACAGCCGGCACGGCACAGGCATGTTCCCGGCTGTCACAATAGACTAACACTCAAACGTGCACTATTTTGTACAATGCAGAATTAAAAAAATACGGAAAATAGATAGGAATACATAAATTAATTTAAAAAGTAAAACAAGGTATATGTATACAGTGAGTAACAAATCACAATAATGAATAACAATAGCTTGGCGTTACTGGAAGTCCTGAGTAGATCTGCCGGGGTACGAGATAGAGAGGGTTTATGTGCATAATCAGCTGGGGTAAATTAACTAGACAACATGATATAACACAATACAAATTTTTGAAGAGACAGCCCGGTTGAGCACCACACTTGTCATCCACTTTAAAATGTGGAGGGACGTTACGGTGGGTATAAGGAGTTGGAGTCAGGCGCAGGATTGCGATGAACATGACAGGTTTATTTCCAATGGAACAGCACACTCGGAGGAGACTGAACCTCTGGTAAAGAAAAGGGCTGCTATAGCACAGCATGAAGAAACAAAAGAGGAAATAACAGGCCACTTGCCGTAAACGGAGCTAAAGCTATACGGCTGGTCTGAAGTCTTTACGATTGTGCTATCACACACATAACGGGACGTTTGTAAAGCAGCGCAAAGACAAAGGGAAACAGAGGAAACATTTCTACACGTATTGATGAGCAAATAGGAACCAGGTTTGAGGCATGAAACGGGACAGTCCGGGGTGCGTTCGAGATGGATGGGAACGGTGGTCACTAAAAGGCCGGCAACGTTGACCGCTGGAGCTGTGACAGGCCAGGGGAAGGATCAGCCCGAGGGAGATGTGATAAGGGAGTGTTCTGTCTCCTCTGACCGTCAGCACCCCTCCTTCTGGCGGTTAACATTCCTGTGTGTTCCCCTTGGGTTGTTCAAGGTTATTCCATCGCGGTAGCCAATTGGAGGCAGTCAGTATTGTGAAACAAAAGGAATTGTTTAAAACCTCTGCATTTTATCAGTTTCTTTAATGCATGTCTACCTCATATTAATATAGCATAGCAAAAAATTCCAATAATCAGCATTCTTTTCTGTCATGTTCTATTGGGTTCAAATGTGTTTTGTTCTTCAGCAAAGGTACAATCCTAGTGATATTGGCAAAACATCCTAGTTGGTGTTTTGCCAATATCACAAAACATCCTAGAAATACAGAAACAGGGTTGATCTTAAAATCAACCCTGTTTCTGTATTTCTAATCGACATTTCAATCTGTTGTCACATGAAAAACAGTTGTAGCACGTGTTTGCCCGGCAGTGTTTTTGGAACCACTGCCTCCAGCAGTGTGCACAAACATTATAATGTATGTGCTTATAATGTGAAGGAATAATGGTTTATCAACAATTTGAGCTATACTGTGTTGCCTCTCAATAGCGCAGCAGTGAATTCACTGCCTTGCAATTTGGCTGTATCATTTTGAGTCTAGGGTTCAAATCCTATTTGCAGATTAGCACAGGAGTCCTGTGGAAGGTGGTTCAATCAGCCTGCACAGTCCAGGTTTTTAGGGGTTAGTAATTGTTTATATGGTTGTCGTCGCAGTTAACGAGCAGTGGGAAAATGGGGAGGAAAATGAGGTAAAAGCCACAAAAAAATGTCAAGCAATGCAAGGTTACGAAATTAAATAGAATAACGTAAAAACTCCCCAAAGTATTAAGTAAATAAAGTCAAACTGTCCTCCCCCATTTCTGTACAGTAGATTTTGAGGTTTCAAACAAAAGAGCTTGCATTCTTCATCGAGACTATGAGCAATATTGAATTATTGACAATGAAAATGGGAATGTTAACCACCTAATTCAATTTGAATCCTGAGGCAAACGGTCCATGACTCTCTTCGGGTTTTTGTTTACATAGATGAACATTCACTCCCTGTCTGAAGTTGAAAAAACACTGAGTATGTTGGAGGAAGCAGACCGAGCGCTCCTGCATCCAGTCGTTATTATCTGGGTGAGTCAAGTGGTCATTATCTGGGTGAGTCAAGAGGTCATTATTTGGTTGAGTCAAATGGTCATTATCTGGTTGAGTCAAATGGTCCTCATCTGGGTGAGTTAAGTGTGTGAATAGAGAGTCATGTGAAAGCACAGTACACATTACCTCAGCAACACCCTCGTTCTGGTTCTAGAAATTATGCTATTTTCATCCCTCTGTGCTTTGGGTCTTCAACCCTGAGTTGGCATGTTGCTTTTAGGATGGAACTCTAAGCTAGCAAAGACCATGGAATGCTGTGATGTTAGGGTATCCCAGTGGCAATCACTCACATACTGGTTGACTCTGTATACACTTAATTGTCTTGAGAGAACAGTGTGCATGCGTGTTGTGAGTGTTTAGCTGACTTAGCCGCAGTTTAGCATGCTTCCGACACTGCGAATGAACTTGCGTGTTTTCTAAAGCAGAACTCTGGTCCAGGTTTGGTGCAGTTTCCTCTAGGTACATCTACTACACAGCTAGCAAAATATTTTTCTGCTTGTAAAAAGTCAACTTGCTGTCTACCTCTCGTCCCTCTGACAACACGATGATGCTGTTTAGAAACACTATACCCTCTGTGAGAGCGCCACACTAGTTCAGTTACTGTTTGGCTCAGTTAAAATGTCAATATCAACACTGAAATATAAGAGCTTCAGTAAAAGAACCCCCTGAACCCCGAAAATTGATCGAATTGGAACCAAAAAGAAACATTTATGTTATAAAGGCCCTGTTTACTTTTTGTGATTTTACCTTTTTCTTGGCAGCAGCAATTGTCAAAACAAAGCAGGGGAGAATGGGCTCTGGGAAGTTGCATTGTGATTTGTCTACAAGCAAATCTCACTGTCCTCCAGTCAACTCACTTTTAATCAGTGTAGGTGTAACAGGATATCCCGATTCAACCACCCATCTTGATTTGTGTTGTAAGGCCCTGCTTGGTCTTCAATGAACCTATTTGTGTGTATACATGTACACCACACACACATTTACTTTTGAATGGGGACACCAAAATTGACTTTTTGCCACAATTAAGCCAGAAATGTGCCTTTTTCAAAATGGCGACAGGAAAAATGCCCCATCAATCATTTTCTTCTGATTAACCACAACTTGGTTAAATTTTGGTTCCAATAATATATAGTAGAAGTTTGGAGACACTTGAATGGGTAACTGTGTTGTAAATTTTGACTGGTGCTGTAGTTAGATTAGAAGTGCACACACACAGGAGCAACACTTCTCTGTGGTGTGGAGCTGGGCTGTAGACTGCATTAGGGTGTTATTCACCAGACTAGAGGGAAAGCATCTGTGTTTGTTTTTTCCCCACAGTGCTTTCTGTGACGAAATATTGCTTTTTTTCCCTTCACAGGTAGATAAGTCAAACATCCACAAAACATGATTACAAATATATTTACTCCTGGGCTTAGTTCATGGCATATTTAGGATGTCGCACATTTAAGACCAACATCACGGGAAGGCTGAATTCCAAAAAGAGCTAGCCAGGTGGGTAGACTGAATTCCAAACGAGAGTAAGCTCAAAAAAGCACAAAAAGCGATCTCAGGATTAAGCAAGGATGCTAAAATCAACAGCACCAGATCTCTGGGTGGCGTCAGATAGCACGTTGTCAGTTGGTAGCGTTAAACAATGACCTCATAGTAGCAATCAGGGAAAAGATCATCGACTTTCATTGAGAGTGAGTGCCAATCAATTAAATTTGTGCCTGCTAATTATGTAGTCTAGACTCAAGCCAACACTCATGTAGGTCTCCCTACCACCTTCTGAAGCAAAATGAATCAATAACTAATCAATAGTGAATCAATGAATACACTGTAAATTTAAACATATGGTGAGTGTGTCTGAACCAATTACCTAATTTATATCAACAGCCCCATTAAGGATAGCGTTTAGCAGCGGCAGTGTAAACTTACATTCCTTTGCTTGCCAAGCATAACTACCCATGGGAATTATCAGCTGTAGTTTATGCTGTCCTGATGTGTGCTCATATATCTAATAGTGTCCTGCAGATTGACACCTGAACCAGACATCTGAGTCTTCCAGAGTCCCATCTGACATGCCCCCCAACGCCACAACATGCTCCTCCACCGTCCTCCCCAAACAGCTTGCTCCGCCGCAGCACAAATTTCTTACTGGTGTTTCCACAATGGGTTCAATGTGGAAACACTGGTAAGAGGTAAAATTGTCATGTCATTATTGGAAGGAGATGCTTGCCTGACTGGGTGTGGCGGGGCTTGTTTTGATAGGTGCATTTGAAATCATTGGAGGACGACTCATCCATCAACGAAGGGATGAGAGAAGAGCAGGCGGCCATGATGGATCTCGCTTCGGGAGCCAAGCTCAGAAATGTTTTAGTGTATGGCATCCAGCTTCATCACTCAAAGGTATACACCTTGTTTTTTTATATGCCTGGTCTTACATACGGGTCAGAGCACAGCTGCCCCGCCCCCCTGTCTTTGTACTTCATGATACATTGTTTCGGAATTTTGTCTCATGCATGTGGACGTGAGGGTCACTGTGTTGTCTTTGTCTCTTTATGTATGTTTTTTTTGTCTGCATACTTGCTTGTGCTTAAGTCTATGGTTTTATTGGTGGGGGTGGGTGGGGAGTATAACCTTTTAACCTTTCCATCCAGACACAGATGTTTTTTTTTTCTTTAAACAACACAGAGAGCATAAGGATGTCCTCCAAGTGTAAAAAAGCTACGTTAGTTTTACAGTACCGCCAACCAGGTCTCATGGAGAGGCTCTGCCTGGTGTTTGAGGTTCCCCGTTCGCCTGTCAAAAGTTCACTGGAGTTCTGAGGGTTGATGTGGTTGACCTAAAATATGTCGCTGTCAGCAATTACATGATTGTTCGAATGCGAATGTTGGTGACGCGAGATTAGAGATGGTGGGATGTGTGTTACTGAGGCAGTTAGATTACTGCTGGTCTGGCTTTGTTGCTCCCACCCATAACATTAGGTCCCAATAACTGGAAACAATATTGGGCCAGATGTGCTCAAAGAACAAAATTCCCAAGGTGGAATTACATTGGTTGTCATCTTGTTTGTGCAACAACTGATATACAGAGAGCGTTATGTTTGTGATAGACTGAAATATTTTGAATAATGACTTCAGTTTATTTTGAAAATGCTTCAGTTTCCTGGCAGCAAAAGCAGTGCGTCATTGTTCAGGGAAGAGAGGTTTGAACTCTTTTTGTTGCCCTCGACAGCATTACCTAGGAGGAATTTTACCTGAGTAATGGAGTGAAGATGGATACCCATTCTTTTGAGTGTCTGTAACATGCCTCTGTCAGTCTTTGACGTGAATGATGCCATCTAAGTGTAAGGCAATGCTTTGTATTTTTCGTGGTTGTGCACCTGGTTCGCATTTGAGGATGATTGTGCGATCGGATTTTGGGATGCGGACTGCAATTCCCAGCATTTCCAGGGAATGAAGCTGCCTATTGCTGAGTGATGATGTGAATTAGTCATTCCTGTTATGGTGTTATGAAAGAAGGGAGTGGTCAGGGAGAATATATTATCAGGTCATATGTTCAGCATGATCAAATGTAATCCTTATCAGATAGTGGAACAGCCGACTAAGGCCTTGAATAAATCACTCTGCTCAGTATCCGGTTATAATGAGGATAATTCTCTACAGATGGGTTCATTCACATTCGTCAAACAGGTTGCCAGTACTCCCTTTGTCAGTCCTCCCGGCCACATGCACAACATATATCTGCGTTAATGCAAATCCACAACTTAACATCCACGCTTCTGTGTTATATCAGGTTGAAATCACCCAAATGGCTGGTCAACATTTGAAGTTCAGTATGCAGTTAATAGACTGCACATGAAAGCGCAAACATTCATTTTCCATTGTATGAAATAAAAATGACATGTTGCGGCCTATGAATGTTAGCCAAGCACTAACTGACACTCATCCACACCAATCGTAAGGAAAGTCTGTGATTGTTTTGTTGTGTGTATTTTCTCTCCGAAATGTTATACAGCAATCTTGTTTTGTTTTGGCTATGCTAAAATTTCCATGGTATTTAAGACCATGGAATTCTTTATCCAGTCATGTACAGGGATAATTGTTGTAAGAATGCTGTCACTGGATAAGGATCAGTAAACCTGCTCTGGTAAATACAATCTCAAATATCATATTGGAAACAGTCCTCCTCATTTTTTGTGCACAACTCAACGTTTTGACATCTGTAAGTGTAGCTTTTGTCATGTTTCATTTCCTTTTATTCCAAGACATTTGGCCATTCTCTGGGACCTCTGCAATATTTCCATTTTGGACAGCCATCCTGATGGACATGATACTGTATCCCTTCCTGCTCCTTTCTGATGAGGCCTGTTGGACTGGCTAGGGGGAATAGTAACCACAGAGAAAAGTTGTTATTTTAGAGAATATTCACTGACTGGAACGGGTCCTTATCATACTCATGATGTAGAGCCCCTATTGCAGTAAGAGGAAGTTGGAAATACAATTACCTGATGGTTGCTGGTGATACTGGAGGACATTTTCAATATTGCACCATTTAGTGATGGTCAATTTATCGGGATATTGCTGGTGTACGTTTTGACTGAAATGTGCGCTCCTGTTCCTTACAGAATAATAATTTAGCAGTATTGTGGATCTCATCCTCATATAGAACAAACCACTTTTTCTGTCAAATTTAAGCGCTGGGTTTAACTGATATTTTGCTGGGAGATCATGTTTTAAAACCATGTTCCGTTAGAAGGGCACTCTGTCTTTGATATTAAATACAGAGACCTTCAGGCATTTATCCTCGACCCCTTTTCTGCTTGTATATATTTTCTCTGGGTAGTGGCATTAGAAAACCTAATCATATAAAACTGAATGTTCCTATTTGTTTTACAGGATAGGGTAACGTCGGGTAAGATACCCCCTGTGGTAAGACTCCCCCTGTGGTAAGACTCCCCCTGCCCAATTCTCTTCCCAAAAAAATTCAGAAACTATTAATATTTGTATGTTTTCATCAATGTATTTTAAGTAATTCTATCAAAATTATTTTGACGTAAGTTGACATAATCATTTATTTCTAACTGGAATTTTAACACCGTCTTGCCCACTTCCCCCCAAAATAGAAAGAAGTATACTTAAATTTAATATTTTTATTTGGTCATGTGTCTAAACATTCTTGAAATTTAAAATCCTGACTTATTGAAATTATGGGCTTTGTTTAACTGTACATAATGATGTGTAAGTAAAATATACAAGAAAAACATTGAATTCATGTGCAGATGAAGCAAACCAAAAAAAGAGGGACACTGGTGAACCCTATAATTTTCCTCTGGGAAGAGCCAGTGGGCAACTTACCACAGAGGAGGGGGGGATATTTTCCCTAAAACACATTTCATTAGATAACAAAAACATCTGTCAACTCTAGCCATTTATTGTTTTTATAGTTTGTTACTCCCTGAGCATGGCCATATCCACCCCCCTCCCAAACTTTCCAATTTTGTAATTAGCCATTGATCTACTGGGGGGCATCTTCCCCCATGTTACCCTATTTTCAGGAGGTTGTATTCTCTGATTAAACTCAAGATTAAGGACAAATACTATACATTCGTACGCATAAGATGTTGTGACCCCAATGTAACTTAAGCAATTTGTCCTCCCTAAACGATTTCACTTTGGGTGTTACATGAATGGTTGTTGTCAACCACAGTGAGGATGGATAGAGAAGAACAAAAATGGAGAAGATTGAAATGCTTCTGTTATGTGTCATACTGGGGAAATACAGGACACACCCTGAGGTCTGGACTGGAGCATTGAGTGTTGAGAATGCCTGTCTGGGCTTTGACTAATGTTCATTTGACGGAGAATGGACTGCAACATAAGTGCTTTTGCACATAAAACTTTAAGAGTCTTTTAAGCTCTAACCATGCGTAAATGCTATTAAGGTATATTGATTTTTTTTCTACACCATTTGTGATTATTGGAAAATCTTTTACCCCATTAGCTTCTGAAATGTATTTCTGGAACCAAAGTTGATCTTCTGAAATGAGCCGTTACTGTGGTTTCACGTTATTGAGAGCAATGCAGCGCGGCAGAACCATTCCCATGTTTACCTAAGGTGAAGATTTCTGAGCTGAACAAATGGAGTCATGGACAATGAACTAGCCTCTTTGTGGAAAGATATGTGATCAAAGTGCCTCTGCAGACCTTTTTGGAGGCTGTAATTCCACTTGGCCTGAGATGCACACCAGCCATCATGTGTGAACACTGAACACACAGACCATTTAAGACGTTGGCTGACGTTGTCGGCGGTGAGAGTTGGGAGATGCTCTAGCGCAGTAAGCCGATCTGACGGTGTGAAAACGCTGATCGTATCCCCTATCAATAGCTGCCGCGGTGATAGGAAGTGTCACCGGAGCCCCCGCCAGCACAGGGTCCTGGCGACCTGTCACCGGATGAAAAGAGGCTTGTCACTGTGATATATGGGCGCTCTAATCCCCGCAGTGAGAGCCCTGATGTTTACCCGCCCGCGTTTCCTTCTCCTCAAAGAGCCCGGACCAGGAATACCTTAAACCTGAGAAGAGATTATCCTCTGTGGAAAAAAAAATGAGAAAGAGAACATTTGAGAGAAAGGAAAAGGAAGACTCTATAGGCCTGTTCTCTAGTTGGTTTGATCCACCTTCCCAGCGGCAGGCGGCTGAAACTGTACACCCCTCTCATGGTCCTCTGGACAGGCACTCACTGAGGTTGCAGGCCATCATGGAGGACCACCACTGTTGTGGTCTCTGCACCAATGACCCTGGGCTAATATGGATCACTAGGATGTGTTCTACTCCCTGAGTAGAATGCCTTTCAGGAAGACTTTCGTATTGTTGTATGCAATGTGGCTGTATGCAATGTGGCTGTATGCTATACAATCATGTGAAAAGTTAAGTGCCCTCCCTGGAAAGTTTACTTTATTTTTATTTTTATTTTTTTACATTGGACGCAACAATATATTTGAGCTATATTTGAACCACATTCATTGATAAAGATAACCAAATTTAAGAAGTCCCACAATATTCAGTCCAAGAGCTGACAAAAGCTGCTCGTAGAAGTATCTAAGAATCCCAGGGTAACATCAAATCTACAGAAAACAGTGAAACGGGAGGTCAGGAAGGAAGAAGCCTCTTCTTGCAAAAGAGAATATCAGGACACGACTGACGTTTGCCAGCAAACACCTGGGTAAAGTTCAACGCCACCGAAGCAATGTGGTCTGAACAGATGAGTCAAAGGTGGAGTTGTCCCTTTGGTTGATGCTTGGCAATGTGGGTGGATTGACTTCCTGTCTGTTGGGCCCTGTCTGGGGCCTCCCCTGGATAGGGCCACAGTGTCACTGCTCTATTATCCAGAGGAGTAGGGTCAGTTCTTCTTCTCTGTTGTAAATCCTTGTAAATCTAAGGAATGCGCTCTCTAAATTTTCCTTGTCTCTTGCTCTGTTTAAATAAATATGTCTTGGCCCACACCTCTGGAGCATCAGGCTCAAAAGACTTGTTTCTGTTCCTGTCCAAAGTCCTCCTGGTTGTGTTGCAGATCAAGATGATATCTGACAATTTCAGCTGCCACGCTGCTGTCCATCTGGTCATGCTTCTGACCTGGATTAGGTTTTATAGACACTGGACACAGCCCGCATGCATTCATTAATTATTACAATTTGTACTCTTAAAATGTTCACCTGGTACAACCAGAACAGGACTGGTCACCCCTCCGAGCCTGGTTCCTCTCTAGGTTACTTCCTAAATTTCGTCCCCTTTTAGGGAGTTTTTCATAGCCACTGTGCTTCAACACTGTTGTTGCTTGCTCCTTGGGGTTTCATGCTAAGTGTTTTGTAAAAGCACTTTGTGACAACTGCTGATATAAAAAGGGCTTCATGAATACATTTGATAGATTGAGTTGTTTGGCCGCAATGCCAGACAATGTTTGACGAAAATGAAACACTGTTTCTGAACAGAAGAACCTCATACCTACTGTAAAGCATGGAGGTGGTGGCATTATTGTTTGGGGATGATTTTCTGCTTCAGGGTCTGGCCAACTTGCCTTTTCTGAGTCAACCATGAATTCCATATTTTACCAGAGAATTATTGAGAATGTGAGGTCATCTGTCAAAAAGCTGACGCTGAACTGAGCATAGATCTTTCTACTGGACAATAATCTAAAACACACAAACAAAGATACAACAGAATGGCTCAAAAAGAAGAAATATGGAAGCGTATAGTTAACTTCGTTCAAATGTTAATGAAATCCCACATTACATTTTAATTTTCCACTTTTGCCTGCATTATTTTACTTAATATGAAAATTAAAATACAGTCATGTGATTTGCATTTTTCAAGTTTCATGTCTGATATGCACATTCGCTGTCAATATTAAAATGTTAATGAAAAGCCATTTGGCATTTCATTTTCAAAGTCACGCCCCGCTTTGTGGTTAATAAAATTAAAATATTAAATCAAATGTGAAAAGTGAGAAACAGCGCCACCTTTGGCAATTGAATTTCCACGCTCTAACACTGTTTTCCTAACTTAATGAAAATGACATTGCAATGCGATTGAATTTTCTATTTCTACCGCCCTGTCAGTCATTCTCTGAAGGCGAGACACTGCCAACCGGAAATAGGAAGGCTACAATCATGGCTGTATGGGTTCAATGGAAACTGCAGGGCTAGTGCAAGTAATGTTGGATTTCACAGATCATATTGAAAGCAATTTGATTTCCTGGTCAGAAGCTCATGACAGAATAGAAATGATAATTGAAAATGTAGCTGAATTCTATGAGATCACTAATAATGATATTGATCCGTTAGTGTTCACAAATTTAAGAGATGCTAACAACTTTTTCTTGCCATCACGGTGACACTGTTTATCAATGTTATTTAACAGCACAACATATGACAGATTGTCTAAATTTTGAGAACCGCTTCCTTTGCTGTTTTCAGTTGACACTCGTTTCAGCAGTGTACATCTAGCATTATTATGTTATCGGTAGTCTGAATTAAAGCTGAAGTACGTACGTTTTTTGCATTAACACAATGCTATTCTATTAATCTGGATCGTGGATGAATTCCTACCATATCAGATGGTCCCAGACCCGCATCTAAAAAACCTCTGTATACCGTGTACTGCTCCTAAGGAAAAGAGTGGTCGGCTCTCGCAGTGGCAGGAAATGTTATCCTGCGCACAGGAAGTGATGCGTTTGACGTATCAAACAAAGAGCTGAGGCTGGACAAAACAAGTGGCTACTCTTATTTTGTGTATGAAGCAGTGAGAGACGCTAGCCAATTTTATTTAAAAAAGTTCAGAATTTAACGGTGCAAAGAAAATATGGTTTGGATCAAAAGAAAGCAAATCTGTTAAAAGAGAGGCAGATAGACACTGATCGGAATGAACATTACGATCAGAATGTTCATTCTGAGTTCTGCCTATCCACGATGGATGGAACTCATGGAGCAAAATGCATTAAACTTTGACGCTGATGTGGCAATTCTGTTAAATAAGTGAAGTTAGCTAGTTGGCTGTAGTTACTGACTGTACATCTACCCAGCAGACATTGTTCGCAAGTTTTACTACTACCAGCTTCTAATAACGTCTGCTTGCCAACAAGGACAATGTTAGCTTCTTAGAATAACCTCACACTGTTGTTAGTAATAGTAATTGTTAGCTATAACTAATTACCAGGCAAAAACGATTGGTCAATTTGGTTAACTAGCTAACTTTTTGTGGATAAAGAGGCGAGCGTCTGTACATGCTGTTTGCTTTGTTTACTAGCTAGTAGTACTGTACTCGGAAAACTTTACCAGGGTGAGTTTGGACTAGCTGGCTATTCTCACGTTTCCTATGTATGCAACATCAGATACGATTATTTTAATTATATACTAAAATTAATTAAACGAAATGTATGTCAACACACCTGGTCGATGAAGATTTGTTTAGATGAGCTGAATAAAGTGCACAGATAACGTGTGGTGCTTTAAGAGTGAACCGACGTCACACCAGCGACAGCCGAGACTTTGTGGGAAAATGAGGCGGAAATACTTCCTGTTTTGAAAGTTATGTCCTTCAGCTTTAATTGGCTTGATCATATTTAAACCGTGTTTCCACATGGAATAATTGTTTCAACCCTATAGAACCTGCGATTATGTACTACAAAAATAATGGTAAACCGGATCATTTCCTTCATTTTGAGTTTCGTAGAACAATCATACAATATATTTTATAATACACTAACAACCTATACGATCACTCAGTAACTCAAAATTGAATTCACTGTTGTCTGTGATTCAAATGAACAAGCTCATTTGTGGGAAAAACATTGAGAATATTATTTGAAATGAATATTTTTCCGAATATATAGACACGTGTGTGCTTAACGCCATCTGACGTCTGACGACGTCTAGTTATAATTAGCAATTTGATATTTGAGTTTTCAAAGCAACATGAGGAAACTGAGTTTCAAATTATTTAACGTGACGAGGGGAACAGTGTCAAAACTTAAGTCATATGCCAAACATGGAGAAATTGGTAAATTGGAACAGTGGTCACAACTCGAAGCTGACCAACAAGGATTAACGCACACAACATGATGGTTGCGCAATGCAATAAAAGCATTGCCTCAGAATTACCACAGAATTGAGTCAGCACCATTGTGACCAAGTGTCGACAAAAACTGTACGTCATTAGTGTCACAATGCTGGAATTTATGGCAGGGTTGCCATTCAAAAACTGCTTGTATCCAAGGCCAGCGCGCAAAGACGCATAACTTAGTCTAAGTATAAGGAGCAAAAACCCGGACCCCCGAGCAATGGAAAGACGTAATGGTCCAATGAGTTTGGTATGTTATATGGATGTAAGTTGTATGACAATATGGAAGGAAAGGACTAAGTGTGACATATTTATGATGCGAGGAATAAGGAAAACAGTAATTCAAACACATTCGTAGAAAATGAAAATACATGTGGTAAAATCTATCAATCATATTTATTTTATAACGTTTTTTTTACATCCGTACTTGGGTTGACACCTTGGACAAAACCAGGAGAGGAGACGGAAACCGAGGGCTGTTTAGTTTACACTGTTGATGTGCAGTCTCTCAGGTCCAGACCAAGACAGGAACTACCCAAGTTAGCCAACAGTACGTGGACTGTATTATTTAAATGCCAGAACAAACGCTGAAGGAACAGTAGACAAAGTGAGTTAAGCACTCATCCTCAATGAGAAATATGAGAGGATTTCAAAAGCTGCTTTCCTACACTCCAATAACATCTCCAACAGTGCTGACAGATTTGGCTAATCTTCAGTAGATCTCTTAGTATTTAGCGTCAGATTTATGATCCAATATCCAGTCATTGGTTCACACAGTATTTTGCCCTGTCAAAGGCATAATTAGTTCTCTTTGTTTCATGATGATGTACGTTACTGTTATGGTGGATCCCTGTGGAAACATTGAGAACAAACCTCATGGCTGTGTCTCAAACTGCTCTTTTCTCTTGTTGTTTACTATAAACTGAGGCCCATATGACTCCCCATAGGACTCTGGTCAGAAGTAGTGCGTTGCATAGGGAAGAGGGTGCTATTTGGTACTTAAAGAGTTGTCACCTTTGTAAAGTCTCCATGTAGACAGAAGCCCTGGGATAGGCCTCCTACGTTGTGATGTATTTGTAGTCTTAAGTTCGGAGCCTTGGGTGGATGTATGCCCAAGTGACGTGCGGGATATCAAGCTTGATCTGTGTGCCCTGAGAGCAGAGGATGTGTGTTGGTATGTGTGAAACTCAACCGCCAGAGTTTGGCTGGGGATGAATTAGGCATACCAGAATCACTGTTTACTCAGCTTTGATTTGGTAGATTAAAAAGACCTGCAGTGGGTTCTCCCACTCTAAGTGATGGGACATGACACTCTGAATGTCCAGATTTGGGAAATTGCATTCCAACTGCGGGAACTATTACAAACAAAAGGATATGTTCTTATAGTGGATTAATACATTCCAGGTCTTTTCTGGATTCGTTTGTAAACATTCAATCAGACAAAGAACGCCGACATGTATTCATATGTTTATTTACTTTACCACTTGCTTTGAATGTGCTGTGACCACCCAGAGTATTGACGGCTAGAGTTTCCACATTGTGGTGGAACATACTCCTGGAGGGATTAGGCTTTGCTTTTAGAGGCTCTTAAAGCTTGTTTGTGTGGTGTTCACCTTTCGGCTGCGCCTGTGTCTACATTGGTAAAATGCCTTACTGTAATTCATCATTGTGCATTTTAGGCTGCAGAAAAACCTGCTAAACAAAAAGTGATGGTGATAGAATCCAGTTCCACACTTATTTAAATCAGTAAATAATCAAACACTGTTTGGTATTTTCAGCAGTGTTTTATTATTAATTGTATTAATATTAATTGCCTGCCGACTGCTTTCCCACTCAGTCTTCAAGTCTCGGTCTGTTAGGCCACAAGACCTGCATACCCCCCCCCCCCGTTGTTTAGTCTGTTAGATGCTGTTGTTTTGACATCTGTATAGAAACACACTGTTGCACTGGCATTGGTCTGCCTGGCTTATGTCTGCTATTACATTCTCCATTCGTGTTGAGAGTGTAAGTGAGGGCACGCTAAGCTGTGACCAAGACGTGCTTGGTTCAAGTCCTGGGTGTGTCCTGTCTAGGATGTCTGTGGCGTCAGCGAGCAAAATACCCATACCTGTGTTTGACCTGAGATACCTTATGTTATGGAGCGTGGTATGTTTAGCCATACTGTCGGGATTTTGTGTGTGTGTGTGTGTGTGTGTGTGTGTGTGTGTGTGTGTGTGTGTGTGTGTGTGTGTGTGTGTGTGTGTGTGTGTGTTATATATTTGTGCAGTTTGGTATGTGGAAGGCAGTGCATACATCCTCCCCATGTCTTCATGCCTCCATTACTAAAGAGTCATTGTCCTGGTTACAGTTTAGAGGTATGTCTGTCGATGGGTCAAATTCAAACAAAGTCATCACTCACAAGAGCTTGTTGAAATAGCACGGCGTTCGTTCTGAAAAGACACCATGGAAACACAAGCTTCCTTTATTATCTTTGCTGAAATGCTACATGTTCTATTTTGACTGGGTTTGTCTCTACTGAAGAGACAGAGAAAAAGACAAGGACTCATGCATTGCGCTTGATTAAAGCGTTGTTTGGTTAGCCAAAGGGAAGTCAATGCGTACTGTATATCTCAGGGTATTTTAGAAACTCACTTTGAAAGGGGTTCTCGCTGTACCGTGATTGGTTTGTGCGACAACTATTGTCATGTCAATGGGGTCTGAGAAGCAGCTGTACATCAATACAAGTGGGGTTTTTCCTGGCTGGGACATCTAGAGGTGACTCACAAAAGTTCCATACAAAAGTGGGAAAGGGAAACGCTTATCCATTTGTGTCTTTTTAAATGAAGTCGGGCAAAAATAGGAAAGATAAGGTCATTCCAAATGCCATGTCCGACACCTCCCCCTATAATTAATATAAGACCTAAATCCACTGGAAATATATGTCAGCCGCGTCAATGTTTTTGGCACTGTTGGACATAATTGTGCACACAATGCTTTAGGCTTTATTCACTGTTTCCAATCCATTGGTTGACTGTGGAAGTGGGGAGATGGATTCCGACCGTGGCCTGGCCTAAGCAGAAGACTGGTGCTTCATACTTTGGATGAAGTTACCCTAAATCTTTGGTGTTAGGTTTGGGCTCATATCAAGTCTCTGAACTGGACAGTAACCGGATCCCTCGGTCACCATCTATCTGTTTAGCTCCTAGCTACTGCCTCCCCTTAGACTGAGAGGCGGGGGGCATGGGGGGGGGGTATTGGGACAGGCTGTCAGTAGGTCGAAACACAATCTCTTTAAACCAAAGGACTCTTTCTTTTATCCTGTTGTATGAGCAGGGCTCACTTCATAGGTCATCTGGGGAGAGCTTTTTATCCAACGTTTTACCACATTTAGACGATAATGAGCTCTGTTTGAGTAAATAGGATGTGGTCATGAGACGTTTAGCAATGTCTTGTTAACTGCGATACTAGTCACGATACTGCCCTCATGTGTACACTAGCGGTACAACTAACATAGAAACAAAATACATCACATCCAAAACATTTTTCATACTTTATATAATATACATATGATGACAATAAACCTTTTGGACGAAGAAAGCAGGTGGTAAATCTGTGTCAATGTCTTTTTTATTCGTCTGGTTCGTGTGATTCTTAAAGCTCTTTCCAGCGCTCTTGGCCTGGTGATGCTGAAAGCTTTTCCATTAGCTATTTTTACTGTGTACTCCAGCTCAACTGGCACTGTATGAAGGGAACTAAAGTGGGAACTCTCAGTAGCTAGCACTTGGGCTTGAGATCTCAAAATGACAGAGGCGTGCAAATTGTCACTGTTAAAACTCCTAATTGCTGAAGCCCGAAGCTTCAAAGAGCTCCTTCATGTGTGTCGGTGGGCTGCTATTCACTGCTCCGCATCCATGGTGGAAAGGTTGATTGCATCTGTGGCGTTTAAAAGTAAAGTTAGTACGCAAAGGATTACTTATTGTGTGGTCTGCTGATGTTTTCTCCTCTTTCAAAGATGTGTTTTACGCCTGTCAAAATCCTTCTCTTAAACAGTATGCAAAAAATAGATTCCTAATGATTGAAGTTCCATTCTGTAAACTTGTGGTTGTAGTTTCGGAATTGTGTGCGCGTGCGTGCGTGGTTGGGTGCATGTGTGCAAACATGCATGCCAGGGCGTTTTTTCCATCCCACTTGTCTTTAGAAACATTCCAAATTCATTTCTCAATTCCTTGTCTAAAGATATCCATTTAGAACTGCTGTGTATGAGGTACAAACTGTAGATTTAAGATTGAATATTTTTATATAAATAGATGTGCTGCTCTTGAATTATACAGGGGATTTGTCATTTGTGACACATTTCCTACAAATGTGATGGTACATTAGATTGGATGAGTTTTCTGTACAGTGTGAAAGTCATGATGAACTGGAAAATTGTCTTTATGGTTCTGGGCCTATTCTATTGTAATGAGAACCCTTATTTAGATAGTAACAAATATACAAAATAGTCATTTCATTTGGTTGGGAGCACTGTGTCATCATGTCTCAGATTTATGTAAAGGGCCTTTTGTCGTCAGAGTACACATCCTGAAGAGGTGTCATCTATTGGCCCACTGAACAAAACCTGTGAAAAGCACCAATTTCACAGCAGTCGTGTGCAGTGATGTATGCTGTTCAGCCAATCATCATACAGAATCAGATCTATCCATATTATAATCATACTATAATTCTACAGGTGTCAGTCTGTTCCACCTGTCGCTGTACTCATCTACTCCTCAGAGGTACTCTGGGCCACGGGTACTCAGGTACTGTTCTAGAAGGTCTGGTCACGCCCATCTCCCGGGTAGCAAAGGTCCGGTCACGCCCGTCTCCCGGGTGGCTGAGGTCCGGTCACACCCATCTCCCTGGTGGATAAGGTCCGGTCACGTCCATCTCCCGGGTGGCTAAGGTCCGGTCACGTCCATCTCCTGGGTGGCTAAGGTCCGGTCACGCCCTTGTCCCGGGTGGCTAAGGTCTGGCTGGATATAATCATTTTTGGCATAATGTCACACATTATATCTTCAATTCACTTAGCAACCAACTGTTCATAGAAATAATGTTGTAACATTTTAATGCTGATTCCCTGCAAGTCTTCACACTACAGTATATTATATGTTTACAGGTACGTCGAACCCGGGGTCCAATACATTTCTTTTTATAAGGAATTTTGTTCTGGTTTCGGATCCGATCTGCGGCCCACTTAGACGTGTGTGTGTGTGTGTGTGTTGTGTTTTTCCTCATCCAACTGTTTTTCTCATCCATACTAAACCCCTGGATGCGACTGAGAAGTATTGAAAAACCGTCTGGGTCACGTTATTGGGTTTGACTCGAATGGGCTGGAGATGAAAACCTCTGTCGTTTCAGATTCCCTCTGTCGCTCCGCAGTTAAGCGCTACTCCCATTGTGTGTTTCTCCCTGTGGTGTGCATGTGTCTCTCATCGTGTGTTTCATCAAGTGTGTGTGTGTTCTTCAGTGCATGTGGCCGTAGCAGTGAGCCAGATCAGGCCTCATTGGAGGAAAGGGTTTTATCCATGCTGGGCCACCAGCTGTGGAAAGGGCAGAAGAAATGAACAGACGGCCACACTGCCAATGACAGGCCCATTGTGGGTCAGGAGAGATACCCGCCATGTCTCTCAAGTCACAGTAACTGGAGGGAGCTGTGGTTACCGTACTGGACTGAACTGTCATTATTTGTGCCTCAGTTTCCTCTCTGTCATCGGATAGGACTACGTTTCAATCTGAAACCAGTTATACATGCAAATGTTTTGAGTTGACACTACAGACTTATATATTTGTTCATGTCAAATGATTCTGTTCATGGTTGGGTTTTCTCCCACAGTAGTAGCCGACAGCCCAGCGACAGTTGCGTCCACTCAGGTTGTAGTGACTCCAAAGGGACTAAGTTCTTGCTCATGTACCAGAGGGTGACTAGTTGATTTAATAATATGCTTTTATTAAGTATGATTCATGTTTCAAAGGCATGTGTTTCCAGAGTGGAAATAATTCAACCCAAAGGCTTAGAAGGGGCTCAAAACTTTGATCCTCCTTGGGGATCTCCAGTTGCTTTTTCTTGATTCCTCTTTTTTGTATTCCTTTCTTTTCTGTTTTCCAGCAGGCAGGCTTGTCATTTTGCAGTCCTAAGCCAGCACACCTCGGCAAGGGGTGATCATTAGCTTGGTGGTTAGGGGGGCTGAGATTGTGCTTGACATGGCACTATACTCTTAAAAGCTTTCCCATGGTCTTCCCTGTAGACAATGCACTTGGGTGGTAAATAATAGACTAATGTACATGCTCATAACTTTGATCATCCTCCTACAGAAGACCTCTAACGTCTCAACACATGGAACTTTCTTTAATCGGTTCTTTGTGACTAACTGATTGCTCTGGCCTTTGTAAGGAAGGGATTGGAATTTGATGTTCTCAAGAGTTTGATTAAAGTCAATCTGTTAAAACCTACCCCCCCCAAAAAAAAAAAAATCTAATACAATAAATAATCTGTTGATGATTTCTTAGGGTGCAAATTAAGGGGAAGGGCTTCAGTCAGATTTAATAGAATGCTTTGATTTCTCACCAAGCCTTGGGTCCCGATCTGTTTTCTTCCATGGAGGACCATCGAGTGTTGAGGAACAGGAGTGCACTCTTCCATATTCTGATGACCACTCACTGATGTATTGGCCCTCGTTCCTGTTGCCTTGTATGTGTAATTTAGTAAAATAACAAGGTCTTTGGTACATCTCAAAGAAAAACAGTATTTTTATTTGTCATTTTTTTTAATCAGTGCCAAATGTAACTTGAATTAAATATTAAGCAAGCACAGGAAATGCTGAAATTAAATGTTCCTGGAGCCTGTTCAAAAGCGATTGTATTTTGACTCTGTTGCTTTAATCAATAGATGAGTGCCGATCTGTCTGGCAGCTTTTGTAGCCCCGGATCCCCTCTCTGTGCGGTAGAATGCTTGTCATCTGACTCCCCCACACTGGTTCTGATTAGGGAGTTGCTCCAGGAGTTTTGGATCCAAATGCTCAGTCACATTAACGACGGTCAGGCCTGATTCCCGCTTGCTGTTTTGAGTCCTCTCACACCTCGCCATGTCCCCTTACATTGCTACACTTCTGTAAATTGGTCAGCGTCTGGTTGATGAATAATACTCAGGAGGGGCTGAGTTATGTGGATGTTTTAAAAGATGTCCAGTAACTAGGCAATTCGCTCTAAGAAAATGACAGAAGTTCAAGAGTTGAAACACTAAATGTACTCTTAAAAAAAAAAAGAGTTCCAATCGTTTTTTTTTCTGCTATCCCCATAGGAGAACGACTGTCCCCATAGGAGAATGATCCTTCCAAGAAGAACTGTTTTTCAGTTTTAAGTAGAACCCTTTAGGTTTCCATGTAGAATCCTCAGTGGAAAAGGTTCTATACGGTTCTATATGTTACACATGCCACATTGCACCATCAATTTGCCTGCACTGCACATTTAGAATAGCCATTTGTACTTACATTTGCCTCATTGCACAACTATTGATTTCCCACTTGTACATACATATACTTCATACTTGTAAATTTGTAGATTTTCTGCTCTCCCCTATTTGCCTTCATTGCTCATTTAGAATTGCCATTTTGCACTGTATTTGCCTGCATTGCACACCTACACATTCCACTTCTAACATACACTATACTTAATACTTACTTACATACATTATACAATACATTTCCTGCCCTCTTCTATTTGCGCTTCTGGTTAGATGCTAACTGCATTTCGTTGTACTGTACTTGTACTTGTTTAATGACAAAGGAAACAATTGAAAGACCCTTTTGAGTTGTCCATAGATTTTTGCCAGACCGTGTAAGCGGAGCCGGCTAAGAAGAGCAAATGTCTCTTACTGACTGAGTGAGTGGGTGACCGGCCGACTGTCTGGCCCTTGTTAAATAGCGTAGTGGTTAGAGAAGCGGACTTGTGAACTATAGGTCCCGAGTTTGTATCTCCTCGCAGGCAAAGCGAGGTACGCATTGTGAATTATTCTGTATTGACGAAAACTTCGCTGGCTAAAACCAAAACCTGAAATTGTATACGGTTGTATTGTGACTGTTTCTGGCATAGAAAAGTTCATCTTCAGTCTCGCTAGCAATTGCTCAATTCTTATGATTATTCCTAAGAAGTTAGTAGATACCAGTAAGCCTATTACTGGCTAATAAGCTGTTCAAACGGCCAGTGGCAAAAGCTAACAGCTCATAGACGCTATTTCTGGTGGAGGTAAACTTATTAAGAAACGTTAGTCAGTTTAACACAATGCTCAATAGTGTTTAGCGATTGGTGAAATGCGTAATGCCGTGGCGTTATGGTTAAAGACAGTGCCTCTCACATGGAAAGCTCAAGTGCAAATCTATTGTGAACAACGACATTTATTTATTTTCACTTGATGAAAAAGTTAGTTATCGTCACCTTTCTTGATAGTTATTGCATCTATCTCATTCACGAATGAAAGAAAAAAGTACGTTGTTATGCCATGAAAGAAAAAAATACGTTCTTATGCCCTGAAATGAAATAGCTTTGGTAGACTAGCTAGCAATTGCTCAATTCTTATGAATATTCCAGTAAGTTAGTAGATACTGGCAGAGCCTATTACTGGCTAGTGGTGTAGCGGTTAGCGACACAGCCTTTCACGTGGGCAACCCGGTTTCGAATCTCAAGAAGGCAAAGCTTTCTATTGCGGTCCGGCTGAACTAGGCTTGCTTGGTTTCATGTTCTACTAAGTTTATGTTTATACTAAGTAGTCCCTCTAACAGTTAGCATGGTCAATTATATTTACTAAGTAGTCCCTCTAACAGTTAGCATGGTCAATTATATTTACTAAGTAGTCCCTCTAACAGTTAGCA
>JACXGI010001535.1:78617-90599 GCA_016801175.1 Esox masquinongy
TTAGCATGGTCAATTATATTTACTAAGTAGTCCCTCTAACAGTTAGCATGGTCAATTATATTTTTTGCTACTGTTGTACTAGTTGTATTGTCACAACACTTTTCTTACAAGCATTGATTTTTACTTGCAATTAAGGTGATTTGTGGTTGTTTATCTATGTTCCTTGACTGTATGTGACTAGGGAGCATCTGCTAAAATGACCAAAATGTGAAAAACTCAAGTTGACTAGTCTTGTATTTAAGCACAGGAGGTCCAAGGTTCCCTGAACCAGGCAGAGGACAATACCTTTTGAGATCCCCTCAGAGTCAGTGGGGGACAAGATGGCAGCACCATCTGCTTTCAAACACTGCTGGTTCTGAAAGACAGGAACCAGTGAAATCCCAATTCCAAGGCCTCAGCAAGCGACTAACCCAAACCAGGAGTCACTCAGTGATGTCAGGAATAGGGGGGGGGGTGAGGGGGGAGTAAAAATACATTAAAAAGTCATTCACAGGCAGTCTGGAAAAGACAGACAACAAAAACACAGAAATCACAAAAGCGAACAACCACAACAGTAGAGTCTGCCTTTAAAAGCAGTGGGACGCTAGCCTGTTAGGAGGCACGCATGCACACACACAGCCATCCTTTGTCGAATGTGTGGTTTGCTGCAGATCTGTCCAATATCATGCATTGTAAACTTCAAAGAATGCCCTTGCTCAGGCTTACGAGTGCAACTGGACCTGTAATTCAGAAATCAGGAGGAAACAAATGTTCACATAAAGCTCTAATTTTGAAGATCTCCCTGTAGAAATTGCTTCTGTCTGCTGATTGAACATGCTATTGAAAAAAAAAACATCTGAGTCACCCCCTCAACCACCCTATAAATATGATTTAAGATAGTTCTGACATTTTCCCTGGACTATTTGTTTGGTCAGCCTATCTGAGTAGGCCATGCGGTAGACACAGCCATTGAGAGAGATGGGGCGAGATCCTCCTGACACCAGAGACAATGGACCAACGTGGGAGGTTCTGGACTGTTTAAGACGGGTTTCGCTGTGATCCCAGCAGCCTGCGTGTCTCAATATGGATGCGTACACTTTGGGGTTTGCCTTGAAGTGCTCAGCTGGCTTGCGCACTGCATCTCAACTGTCAAATTATGTGAGAATCAGATTCTCCTTCTGTGTTTGATTGTGCCTGGATGGCTCAGTGCAGGCAGCAGTAATGCATGTGGATGAGATTATTCAGATGATTCTCACACCCTGTCTCTCTATGTACACTGAGGATCTCGTCTCTGTCATGAATGTGTTCTAGGAGGCTCAGCTCTGGGAGCGGTCAGTGGAGCGGTTGGCCCAGATTTCGTCAGCTCTGATCCGGGACAGAACCCCAGCCCTGACAGGACAGCTGCTCCAGGCGTGAACCAACTAGAAGTCCGAACCACTCAGTCCGCCTGATTGTTGGTGACAATGATAAACATGGAAAGCCTTGATACGGTTGTCTAGTGGGATCTACTACCCCAAAAACAGTTGTCTGATGTGATCCACTTCACCAAAAACAGTTGACTGATGTAATCCAGTACACCAGAAACAGTTGACTGATATGATCTACTACACCAGAAATAGTTGACTGATGTGATCCATTACATTTGGAACAGATGACTGATGTGATCCATTATACTAGAAATAGTTGACTGATGTGATCCACTACGCCAAAAACAGTTTTCTGATGTTATCGACTATGCCAGAAGCAGTTGACTGATATGATCTACTACACAAGAAACAGTTGATTGATATGATCCACTACGCCAGAAACAGTTGACTGATGTGATCCACTACGCCAGAAACAGTTGACTGATGTGATCCACTACACCAAAAACGGTTGACTGATGTGATCCACCATGTCAAAAACAGTTGACTAATGTTATTGACTCTGCCAGAAGCAGTTGACTGATATGATCTACTACACAAGAAACAGTTGATTGATATGATCCACTATGCCAGAAACAGTTGACTGATGTGATCCACTATGCCAGAAACAGTTGACTGATGTGATCCATTACACTAGAAACAGTTGATTGATGTGATCCATTACACTAGAAACAGATGACTGGTGTGATCCATTACACTACAAACTGTTGACTGATGTGATCCATTAAACTAAAAACAGATGACTTTGATGTGATCCATTACACTAGAAACAGTTGACTGATGTGATCCACTACGCCAGAAACAGTTGACTGATGTGATCCATTACACTAGAAACAGTTGACTGATGTGATCCACTACACCAAAAATGGTTGACTGATGTGATCCACTATGTCAAAAACAGTTTTCTGATGTTATTGACTATGCCAGAAGCAGTTGACTGATATGATCTACTACACAAGAAACAGTTGATTGATATGATCCACTACGCCAGAAACAGTTGACTGATGTGATCCACTACGGCAGAAACAGTTGACTGATGTGATCCATTACACTAGAAACAGTTGATTGATATGATCCATTACACCAGAAACAGTTGACTGATGTGATCCACTACACTAGAAACAGTTGACTGATGTGATCCATAATACCAGAAACAGTCGACTGACAGAAGGATATTGATGTATTCAAAGTTCACTTGGCAAGTGTGTGAGACTACAATCTGTCAATGTATTAAGTGTGTGAGACTACAATTTGACACTAAATGAATGGAACAATTTATACTTTATTAAAAAATGTATTTTCATAAAGCACATAAAAGGACCCTGTCTTTGTTTTGTTTTTACTAAAACAACATTGGGAGACCATGTTGGTCAGCAAACTGGTCTGTATGTTTGGCTTCAGTGCTATATCATTCTCATATAGGGATCCATTTCATAAGGAATCTTCATATTAGTACAGTACAATCGCTGCAGTTTCCTGTTTCATTTAATGGTTACAGAAGCGCTGAGCTTCTGGTAAATACCCAAACCATGGTAGGGACAAGTGTATTTTTCTATTCTGAGACCCCACACATTAGTTAAGTCCATAATGAAGAGGCTTAGTCCTGCTTAAGTTTCAGTTTCCACCTGGTGACTTCCTGAGCTTTGTCTAGGAGCTTCTGCAGATATAATGGACTAATCATAGTAAAATGGATCTCAAGGCAATAGTCTATCCTACTGTAAGTTTTTAAGTGAGGCCTAGTTCACAGACATACATAACTCAAGGTATTGGTATAGTAATCTTTTATCTCAGACAGCCTTCATTAACCGTGTTTGTTTCTGTCTCTGTGTCTGTCTTTGTGTGTCTGTCTCTCTTTGTGTCTGTGTGTGTGTCTGTTTCTGTGTCTGTCTGTCTCTGTGTGTGTCAGTCTCTGTGGGTCTGTGCGTTTGCGTATGAGAATGTGTATAATGTGTATAATGTGTGATTGTGCATGTTGAACATAAATACACTCTCCGTGTGTATTTCTGTTGTGAGTGCTTGTGATAACCTGTAGGTTTGTGAAAGAGAGAGAGAGAGAGAGAGAGGATTCCCTCAGGTTAATGTGTTTTTTTTTCTCACAGGAGTAGAAGAAAGACTAAGCTTCAAAGGGCCTTTTACTGTTGATCCCAGTGCATTCCACAGTGAACCATGCCAAGGTGGAGAGCGATTGGTTTTGTTGTCGCTTTGTATATGCCGTTTACACTTCCAGGGCGGATCTGATTTCCAACATTTTACATCCTCCATAATTGAGTGGAATTCCAACTGTTGAAGGAAGCTGCCTCAGGGACAGACAGGACCACTCCACTCTGCATGCTTTCAGACATCAGAAGGAATGCCTTCAGATTCAGATTAATCAGAAGGAATGTTTCATCATCTCTTCCATATGACACACCACTGCTGTTTGTGTTGAAAAATAATCTGAATGTGATTTTCTAGTCTCTCAAATCCTCACAGGATTCTGGAAATTCCGTCCTCTGTTCAGTGTGCTTTTATTTGCTGTTTATCCCTTAGGATACAGTGACCCCTTGTGGATAATCATGGTTCTGTGTAACATAGTGCTATTTTTGCATTCTCCACAAGGGATTCTCATTGAGCTTATTCTTCCTTGGTGTTATTTAAGGTAGTTTACCGTGAACTGAGCAGTCAACATGATACCTCATGATACCTTAACAGGAGGCAAAGTGAAATATATACATGTATCTTTAGCAGTGAACGCTTGATATATGGTTATGTGCCGATCAGTGATGATCTTGCTGATAAAGATCGTGGCTTACACTCCGTGTCATGGTGCCACAGTTACACACGTAGCCGGATAAAGATGTTTGCTTTTCTACCTATCAGATTAGTTCTTTTGCCAGTAAATTGGGGGGGGGGCCTGTATTGTGCTGCCTCGTGTGTAAATGACCACGGTCTCCCGGCTACGTCTGACTGAAATTACAGTCATAGTCGTTTGTTATGTCTAAGTCGACCTACACTAGCCAGATATGGAGACTTTGGCCACCACAGAGCCAGGCTGATTTTTACTGTTATTCACAGTTTACCAGGACTGAACAGGAGAACTAAATCGGGGCTGTAGGTCTGCCAGGCCCAGACAGCCCGTCATCACCCTTACCAGCCAACCACACTTCTGATTATGGCCTTGGCGCTACCCTGGAGGCCCTGAGGGTGGGTGCGTGCGTGTGTGTGTGTGTGTGCGTGCGTGTGCATGTGTGTGCGCATGTATGCGTGTGTGTGTGTGTGTGTGTATGTGCATTTCCCCTATACTGGTTAAGGATCTTGGGGCCAGAAGGTCCTTCAAAACAAAACAGCACAGAATCCACACAGACCACAAGAAAACTGTTCTTCCTGGAAACTGGAAAACAAATATAGCAAGGGTCAAGAGAGCAGTAAATGCATAGCGGATATAGTAAAGGAAGGGGATGCTCAGGTCCTAGTGTGTATGGAAGAAATGGTGCCAAGTACAATAATGTCACCCAGTCCACTGAAGGAGAGGTATTCAGCGTCCTGCTGATCCCTGGTCAGTTCTGCCCCAATCCCCTGAAGGAGAGGTATTCAGCATCCTGCTGATTGCTGGTCAGTTCTACCCCAGTCCTCCGAAGGAGAGGTATTCAGCGTCCTGCTGATCCCTGGTCAGTTCTACCCCAGTCCTCCGAAGGGGAGGTGTCCAGCGTCCTGCTGATCCGTGGTCAGTTCTGCCCCAGTCCTCCGAAGGGGAGGTATTCAGCGTGCTTGATCCCCTGTAGTTTTACTGGCTGCATTTAGATTGGCAATACAATTCCGATATTTTTTTCTCCATAATTGGTCTTTCGACCAACCGCATGTTTTCACATCAGATCTCATTTTCAGAGTGAGAAAAACATTTGCATCGTGCTGCCAGTATAACTATACACATCCATAGAGCTGATAACGTGGGCCCGTCGGACATGCTCATGCCAGGGAGATGGAGGTCGTTTATCCGGATTGGTTATAATTACAGCTATTGCCTGCATTTTTGGCCAACCGATGCAGACTTTGTCTGTCATCATACTAATCACTAGCGTGTGGTTGCTGTCTCCAGGTTTACTGTATACACACAACCTCAGTTATGACATCAGCTATATTGCTTCATGGGCGCTGTTATGGCGCTGTTATAAAAGACCGGCTCAGAGTGTTCAGCTCTCCAGTATACAAGGCATTTATCAAAATCAACCAGACAAATGAGAAAATGATTGAGGCGGGGTTAAAGTGAACTGAGTGTGGGGAGTGTAAACCAAGCACTGATTGCGTTAATTGCACCCACACTGAGTGCAGGTCAAGTAGCCAAACATATACTGGTTGTAAGGACTCATTTGGGTCTCTGTATGGCCGGAGATAGATAAAGAGAGATAGGGAACTTTGAGAGGGTGTGTGCGTGACACACATGCCCGACCTACATGGACCATTACCTTTAAACTAAACAGCCATGTGTTTTCCAACTACGCACATATCCGTTGGGCTCGTCATGCTCTGTCAGCTCAACTCCACAAATATTCCACTTAAGACCCTTCATCTGTTACCTCCTCCCTCATGGTGTGTTGAAAGCAAACAAACCACTCTTCTTCACTCCTCCTCTCCACGCCTCCACTCCTCACTTCTCTATACTCTGAGAAGCCTCCTTCTTTTGTCTTATCTGTGTTGTTCTCAATAATTGGGAGATATTTTTCAGCTGTTAATTTCTAGCTTTTTCAAAGCATGGTCTTCTCTAGCTCTCTCTTACTCCAATACTCTCCCCCTCAAATCCTCCAGCTTCTCCACAATAATTCATTCCACATTGTCTCTCTCTCTCTGAGCTGTCACCGGTCCACACATGCAGTGATCTTTCTAGATGAGAATCAGCAGGGTATCAGCTCTCTGACAGTTGCCTATGAAACTGGAGGAAACAGAGACTGAGGCAGACAGGGTTGAAGTACTGCTTGAAAACCCCCCTCCCCACACTCCTGGCCTGGTCTATTCCTCCTGGTGCTGAATGCAAATGGCCTTGACCAGAAACGACTGATGGGCCAGCGTGTCCCATCATCAGTCTGTTGGAATCAAATGGTTAGGTGGCGTGGAGCCAAGAGTCTTACCAGGACAAATGTTGGCCCTTAGGTGCAAAAATACTATTTTCCCCAAACCTACTATCTATTACCACAAGGCAGGTAGAGTTACTTGATGTTTTTTAGTATAAACATGCCTACTCATCAAGCACAATGAACCATCAAGCCCATCCTTGAAAGAATCAGTCAGATATGACTGGAATACATCCAATATGTGGAATTGGCCTCAAGTACTCACATTTTTGAAACACTGGCCTAAACTGATCCAAACTCCATCTGTAGGAACAAGGTCAAAAACCAGCCCACATAGCAGTCCCATGCCAAGATCCCAGGGTGGGCTGGGTTCAGCAGACTGAAGCAGACCCAATAGGGCTCAGCAATTATCCACAATTAGGATTACCACCACTGGCTGGCCCTATCGCTCATCATGGCCGATTATTTGGATTTGAAGTCCTAGGTAGAGGGAGTGAGTCATGTGTATCAGGGTATGGATGTCCCCCTAATGTAAACTAAATAGCTGAGGAACAAACAGAGAGAAGGGGACCACCATGAGGTCTATGAGGTGAAGGATGGAGGAGGATGGAGGAGGATTGGATGAGGAGGATGGAGGTCTATAGTTAGTGGAGGATGGAGGTCTTTAGTTAGAAGAGGATGGAAGTCTATAGTTAGAGGGGGCTGGAAGTCTATAGGTAAAGGCATATGGAGGTCTGTAGTTCTTTACCTCCAGTGGGCTGAACTGTGTCATGCACACACTGTAGTCTGAATAGTTGTTCAGTATAACAGGTCTAATTGGTCTCAATGGCTCAGGTCCCAAGTACATCACTGGAAACCATGATATATATACAGCTCCAGAAAAAATTAAGAGACCACTGCACCTTTTTCTTTCCTTTCCAAAAAAGTTGAAAAGGAAGGTTTTGAGTGAGGAACAGAAGGGTTAAAATTAAGAGAACACTGCAAATTGAATGCTTCTGTTCCTCGCTCAAAACTTTCCTTTTCAACTTTTTTGGAAAGGAAAGAAAAAGGTGCAGTGGTCTCTTAATTTTTTTCCGGAGCTGTATATATATTGTCATATTTGTATAAATATGCAGTATATATATATATATATATATTGTTTTTTTATTTATTTATTTATTTTTTTCTCAACAGAGGGCGTGAGAGAATGACACAGACAGGCAGATTGACAAAGAGACAGACAGGGAGAGAGGAAGACAGACACAAAGTGAGACAGACTGACAGACAGAAAATGAGAGATGGACAGGCAGCTGTTGGTTGGACGCAGCTGTAGAGCTAGCAATGGTTTTACCTGGGAGCTTTGTTTCATAGCAGAAACTCCATCACTCTTGACGGTCATGTTGCAAATCAGTACCAAATACAGATGTTGAAATAGCCACATTTTAAGTCATCCTCCTTCCACTAGATGAAGGATTTGTCTTTGCTGTTTCACTTCCCCTCAACTCCTCAGATGCCTCTTTACCAGGCACATTTTCAGTGAGTTTCGAGTTTACCGAAAACGTGCACACACATACATACACACACACACACATACTAACACACTCAAAAGCACTTTCAATTCCTATTGGTACAGTTCTGACAATAGGAGAACAGAATGCAGATCACAACATGAGTGATACACTTTGTTATCACATAACATCATGATCTCTATTATGTTTTGGGAAGAAATGACTGATAACCCACTGTGTCAACCATCCATCTAGCCACCACACTGTGCAGCTAAGATGTCCTGAGCTACAACTCATCTTTCAGTAGTCTACATAGAAAAAGCTCTCTGTTTGGCAGCTCCCAGCATCTCCCCAAAATGATTTATGAGCCTGAATCAGTCATACTGTTCACTTCCTCTCAGTGAAGTCTCCAGACATCTTTTTTTTCTACTGTCACGTCGCATCTACAGTAGAAAGACAGCCCTAGGTGGAATTTTATGTGTGTTTATTGCCTTGTCTGCACATGTCTCAATGTTTGAATGTTTCATATAACTTAAACCCACAACAGGTACTAATAGATCAACTTTCAACAATTGAAGTTGAATCAATACTTAATCTATTTTTTAATCAAATTTTTTGGACTGTCTACAGTACGGCAGTAATGCAACTATGTCGTTTTTCCAGTGGGGTAGTCAACTCAAGATAATTACACAATTTGCATTAGACCAGAGTTTCAGTGGCGGTGGATTTCGGAGACTTCAGAAATTTGGACTGAGAGCCTCATTCCTCCTTTCACCATTGTTCCTCACGAACAGTCGGGGCCTCTGATTGGCATCACCAGGCTTGGGTGAAATGTATTGATCTGAAACAGCCCCTGGTCTTATAATTGGCTGTTCTGGAGCTGACCTGGGCAGTGATGGTTCTGTCAGCTGCAGCCAAAATGTCTGCCTGCCGCAGTAGCGCAGCCTGTGGTGATTTTGGTCGGGTGAGCACTTTTCATAGAGCCCGGCCGTAAATCTACAACGCTCTTGCACTTTTACCATGTCCATTACCCCGGTCGTTTTGTCAGCACACCATTGGGTGTAACTGAATCCTGTCTAACCAACATTTAGGTCATTTCCTCCCTTTAAGACCAGATATTACGGAGCTGTGGCCTGTAAAGGTAGTAGGTTGCCAGATTGGATCCTGGGCCGTGGTGGAGCAGAATGGGGACCCGGTTTTAATCTAATTAGAGAGAGAAAGAGGCCCCAGAGGCCCAGGGGCCGGCCAGCACCAGGAGTGTTCCCCCCAAACTGTGCACCGCAAAATACAATGTGGTAATGTCTGAGGGCCTAATTCTTCCGGAGGAGAGAAAACAGGACCCTTTCCTGCTGCGGACTCCGACGGCCACATCCCGCGCCCTGACATCAGAGAAAAAGGGGAGAAGAAAGTCAGAAAGAGAGAGAGAGAGAAATTAAGACCGAAAAAGGACAAAAAGTGAAGGAAAGAGACCGGAGATGATTGATGCCCTGCTGTGCAGACACTAAAATAAAACTGTGGACTTACACAGAGAGAGACAGCCTATAAAGAACAGGATCAATTCCAACATTTTCCTTTATTATACACCAAATGAGCTAACTTCTCTCTCCTCCCTTGACGTCAAAGCTAATGGTTTTGTTTTATGTCAGTACAGCCCATTTAAGATACTGTTCCTATTCACTGGTGGGGGCTTGACTGGAGTTTCTATACTCCACATATAGTCAGATGATATATGGGAATCCTTCCTCTCCTGCAGCTAATTCGGGGTTCTCCAGAGTTAATTATTAAGTCAGCAGTAGAGAGCACTTTGTTAGCAGTGTCTGGGTAGTCTGGTTAAACATGCAGCTAATTTGAGGGGTTGAAGTTGCAGAAGTTATTGCCAGACACCCCTCACACCTCCCTTTGACATCAGCTTTGATTGGCCGAGGGGTTTACTATTAGTCGCTATGCTTGCACATGCACACACATGCACGCACACACGCACGCACGGGCATGCACAGAAGTCCATGTGGAAAAAGGCTGTGATACATTTCACTTTTTCGGTTTAGGGCAAGATCAATTTCATTTCAGTCTCAGGCAGAAATGCTAGCTTCTTCCTTTCTTTTTTAAGTGAACCTAACTCAATTTTGACATTTAAAATAATCTGTGTCCACAACAAAAATAAAAGTCTGTTAATTAAGGTGAATTTCCTTTGAAATTAATATAGTTTGTTTTCACCGTGGTGGAATGAATTTAAATAGAATTGACCTCAACCCTGCATGCTCTTGAAGGGAAAGTTCAGAGTTTATGTGGCCTAATTTTCATTATTTTTACACTTGTAATTGATCCCACAAACCTTTTTGTTATCGTTACAGTGCAAATTGGTGATCACATGCTATCCTGGCCTATAACTACACTATACAGCTCTGGGAAAAATTAAGAGACCACTGCACCTTTTTCTTTCCTTTCCAAAAAAGTTGAAAAGGAAAGTTTTGAGTGAGGAACAGAAGCGTTCAATTTGCAGTGGTCTCTTAATTTTAACCCTTCTGTTCCTCACTCAAAACCTTCCTCTTCGACTTTTTTGCAAAGGAAAGAAAAAGATGCAGTGGTCTCTTAATTTTTCCCAGAGCTGTATTATGAAAATGGGTCAGAGTAGGTTAAACTTTGCTGCAAAACACTCCAAACCATATCACAGTAAAACCAGTAAACCTATTACAGTTTTTCAAATATATCCAGGGTTGACTGCCATGGTGAAAAAACATCTAAACATTTTGACCAGTATGGTTCACACGATGACAAAAAAGCTTTTAATTCTGATGGCACTGGCCAATTTACTGACACAATAACTAGGTTTTGAAGCATGAATGAAATGTTTTAGGTTACTAGATTTTGCAGACATGCCATAGAGTTGTGATTTCCCATGAAACAGTTGTGACGATTGCATTGACAGTTTAGAGAATGTTAAGACTGTTTCAAAAAATGAGCCAGAGCGTTTGAGAAAAACTGTAAAAGCTCCAGAGATGGGCCGTGTGAGGCTCCCTCTCCACTCTACCCTCAGCATGACACAATCATTAGGGTGACACAATCATCTTGCCTCTCCAGACATTTCGGACTAATTTCCTCCCATGGGATTAAAGCCACAAGATGCTCTGGAGAAACTCGTACATGGCCAAACCCATAAACTCCCAACGACTCTTTCTTGTGGAGAGCTCCAAGAATTGTGTCCCAGCATCTCCCAGACATACATATGTTTTTACCAACGTGTTTACACTAGAATGCTTGGCTGACGTGAGTTAGATGCATTACCTGTTTACTCTACCAGCGCTGCCGGAGCTTTTGCTATTCAGAATGCTCCTAATGTTGATTGCCTCACACGCTGACCAAAAGGAGCCCACATGAAATTGGGCCATGCACACTCTGGATATGTTTGTAGGTATGTTTGCATGTGCAAAGTGTGTCGGAGCCTTTTGGAGGCCTTAAAACGAGTGCCTGACAAATTACACAATTACTATGAATCTGAAGTACCAATATTGACTTCTTCTTTAACCGTTTTTGGTTACATGTTGGGCTCACATTGGTTTTTAGAAATGATGTACTCCCCCTATTTTAGCAGACTCCTTGGGCTGAATACGTGGCTGACATCGGCATGCCTCAACCATGGGATAAGGTTTATTGACAATTTCAATATTTTTTGGAAGTGTAAAGATCGCTTTAGACCTGATGGGGTTCATCCAAACATCATGGGATGCCGGATGACATCATGGGATGACGTATGTTGGTGCCAACATACGTCACGCTCTTGGAATGCCATTCCCAAACAAGATAAGCATGAAGGACAGTACTCATAGGCAGAGTATCCACCCCCCCTCTCCTGACCCTTTAACTAAAATCACCCAGTGCTTCCAGAAGTTGTCCTTGTCTCAAATAGGGGCACAACAACTCCCACCCCCCCCCCTCCACCACACTCACCCTCTGCACCTCTACCACACTCACCCTCCCCCCCTCCACCACACTCACCCTATCCACCTCAATCACACCCACCCTCTCCCCCTCTACCACACTCACCCTCCC
>JACXGI010001536.1:0-49083 GCA_016801175.1 Esox masquinongy
CCTCTGAGCCTGGGTCCTCTCTAGGTTTCTTCCTAAATTTCGGCCTTCTTAGGGAGTTTTTCCTAGCCACTGAAATTCAACACTACTGTTGTTTGCTCCTTGGGGTTTTAAGGCTGGGTGTTTTGTAAAAGCACTTTGTGACAACTGCTGATGTAAAAAGGGCTTTATAAATAAATTTGATTGATTGATTGATTGATTGCAGTGGTCAGTACCTTTCAAACATGGTCCAAGGAAGGAAAAGCGGTGAACCGGCGACAGGGTCATGGGCGGCCAAGGCTCATTGATGCATGTGGGGAGCGAAGGCTGGCCCGTGTGGTCCGATCCAACAGACGAGCTACTGTAGCTCAAATTGCTGAAAACGTTAATGCTGGTACTGATAGAAAGGTGTCAGAACACACAGTGCATCTATGCACTATGGGAAGAAGGCAAGCCGGCAGAGGCAGTGTGATGCTTTGGGCAATGTTCTGCAGGGAAACCTTGGGTCCTGCCATTCATGTGGATGTTACTTTGACACATACCACCTACCTGAGCATTGTTGCAGACCAAGTTCAAGGTGTTGACTTGGCCTCCAGATTCCCCAGATCTCAATCCAATTGAGCATCTGTGGGATGTGCTGGACAAACAGGTCCGATCCATGGAGGCCCCACCTCGCAATTTACAGGACTTAAAGGACTGGCACGTCTTGGTGTCAGATACTACAGCACAACTTCAGAGGTCTAGTGGAGTCCATTCCTCAAAGGGTCAGGGCCGTTTTGGTGGCAAAAGGGGGACTTACACAATATTAGGCAGGTGGTCATAATGTCATGGCTGATCGGTGTAAAGTAAAACTAAAGTGAAATGGACATGGAGGGGAAAGAGACGATACCTGGAGCACGGGAATCAGCTCCTCTACGACTGGAGCTCAGGAATAACCTTTGTACTTGGTTAGTTGCCTTGCCTAGTTCATGTCTATGTCGTTAGATGGACTGACTCTGAACCAGTGTTAGTATGTACTAATGGTGTAATGGACTCTTGGTGCAACCCCCCAGCAGCGCTGCTGTCCCAGAGCGTATGTCGTTTCCAGACGAAAAACATGGTTAATATTTAAACTTCATGTTCCTCTGAATGTGCTGAGTGATGAAAATGCCTGCACTACATGGTGGGGAAGGGAGGCAGGGATGTGGCATTCATTCTTGTGGGGTGGTTGTATCTATGCTCTTCAATACACTCAGTAGGCACAGCATCAGGCCACTCCAAAATAGAGCAGCTTCATCTTCATCTTGGATCAGGTCCCATGCTGGCTGTTTATGGTCACCAATAATGTACAGTTATGCAAATGATTATCATCCCGGCATCAGCTGCTGCACTTATTGTTTATCCCCCCTCCAATTTTTTTTTAAACAAAATTCACCAAATACAGTTTAGGGCCCATGGATCAGGGACTGTTTCATAAATTGTATGCTATCCCCAATATAGCACATTATGTTTAACTCTTCCTCAACAGACATTTCTCATTACAGTATACAGATCTGTTCTAAAGTTGGGCCTTGAACTGTTGTGTGGGAAAACTAGCTAAAAGTGTACCGTAAGCTCTGGCCAGGCTCTGGAAATGTTTTGCAGCAGTCTCGTTTGTTAAAATCCAATGGGGAGAGCACATCGGCTTCATGGTTATAGTGTAGAAGGACATTTGGCTGTCTGTCTGTTTCTGTCTGATTAGCAACAATAAGTCACCCTGGCGTCCAGGGAAAGACAGGTCTGCATGATATAGATTTGGTTAGATCTACCACCAGTTTCATCTCAGTCAGAACAGCTCCCGGTAGGATCTAATCAAGTCTAACATAATTCAGTCTTAGCCTGTTTTGTGTAGACAGCTAGATGGTCATTTTCTCAGATGAAGCAAAAAGACTGTTTCAGGTTAAGTCCAAGGAGAATTTCTTCTCACTGCACCTCTTTAAAGCTCCCATCCTTCTCTCCTTCTCCCTGTGTCTTTCTCTGACTCTGAATCTTTCCCTCTTGTTTTGTTTACATTTTGTCCTCATCTCCAGCTCTCCATGTCTTTCTCCCCTTCCATCTCCATCCATCGTCCTGGAATCAGTGTGATTTATAATGGCTAATAGCCACCCACACTCTTCATGCCCTATAACTCTCCATCACATTCTATTGATACTAGCCAGCCAGGAAATGGAGCTTAATTATCCCATTCACCAACTGACTTTAAAGACTCCAAAGGATTTACCCTCTGAAGGAGACTGATTTAAGGTCCACCCACATATATGCATGCACAGACACACACACACACACACACACACACACACACACACACACAGGCATGCAAACACACACTATTGAAAATGGGAATTATTTGATGTGATCATAACTTGACATACATAATGTATTTCCTAATTTCTCAATTACATTACCCTGTTCCTTTTTAATGGTCCCCATTGACAGTAGATCTGTTTCTTCTTAATACAATATTACCATACATTTTCCATATGAGCTAAGGAAGAGAGGAAGATGGGTAATAAGGGAAAGGAGAAAGATAACTTTCACCAGAACGCATGCTATCCCTCCCCCTTCACCCCCTCAACCCGACCCCCCCCAGGGAATAGACTAACTAAACCATAACGCCAATCCCCCACCCTAAATCAAATCTGCCCAGCAACCTATAGCAAGAGGGGGTGAGGGGGTGAGGGGGAGACAGGGAGAAAGAGCCAGAAGGGGCCTGCTAGTGAAATTCCTGCACTGTGGCTGTTTGCCCCCTCTACTCCTCCTCGCTCAACTCAAGCCCCCATCTTTCCACTCTCCTCCTTCCAACAGTCTCTTTCTCCAAACTCCTTCCTAGTCTCGGCTCAGCACTCCATTGTCTCCAGTGCATCTACAGCACCTACTGTATTCAGCAGAAACAGAAATAGAGACCCTATGCAAATACATGAAAGCACTGTCAGCGTCACACACCCAAATTTACACATTCACACTCGAGCACTCAAACATACATCGAAAAACACACCCATGCTGTAGGTAGCGGCCCGCTCAAATACCCAGACAGGCTGCAACAAAAGAGGTGCAGTCTTTGTTTGGTTGGCACAGAATGAGCAGGGGGGTGGAGGATGGAGACCATGTCCTCTCACACTCTTGGTGCCAATGTAGAGCAACAGTAAAGGAGGATATGTAGCCTTCTGTACCCTCTGAGAACTGACTGTGAGAAAGCAGTCCTGCATAATCACCACAGGGCTCCTACTCTCTCAGGTAGTGTTAGCTAAGTGTCATTAATCACAGTATTCACATAGAGCACAGACAGCATTCTGCAGTTTTGTGCCTGTTGTTCTATGGGGTTGCTGTCATGTACAGTGAGTTGTTCAAGAATCGTACTATCACATCTATTATCCAATGGGACTCGATTAATTTGGCTGTGTTTCATATTCCTGTGCATTCTCTATCATAGTGTTTGAGTCTAGAAGTGTTTTCAGTTACCCACTAATGGAGGCTTATATGAGGGTCTTCAAAATCTCTGTCTGAGATAACAAACAAGTCAAACACAAACAAGGAAAAATGATTTCAGTCAGCACCTCCAAATTGGGGGTGTTGTGTTTAAATGTGTTTCCACGCTACTTTTAGTAGACAGCTAGGTCAGGGTCAGACAGCTGCATGAGACAGGCTCAGCACACTGCAGAATAATAGTGCTGTTTTATTATTAACATGGACCCTTTCTGCATGGTTAAAAGTAGTATTCTAGAGAAAATAACGTCCGTAACATGACTCATTTTTCTCTCCACGTTTTAAAATGCAACTGCAACTGTGTTATTGTATGCAGTACATGCCTCATAATTTGCATGGACATCCACATTACTGTACAAGGAACAATCTACAAATTTGAGTGTATACAACCTTACCTTGAGTTGCATCTGAAAGAGTATTGTGCAATGACTGAATCCACTACAATGCATAGTGAACTTCTGCAATGGCCAGGAGCTACTAAGCAAGCACAATAGCATAATCCAAATCCATACATGTAAACAGACCAAGGGGCCATGTTTCCTTACTGGAGGCAAGCTTTTCACTGCACCCATGTGGCTTCAGTACTGTCGTTTTACTGAAGTTTGCCCTCATTAAAAGAGACCAAGTAGACACTGAGAGAAGGAAAGAGATGGCAGCTGTAAAAAGGTGTAGTAAGAACACATTCACTACACTGTAATTGGCATGGCAACAGCAACATCCTTAATATCATTTCACACTAAATTGTTTGAGTGAGTTTGTATGGATTTACAAACCGATTTCCAGAAATGTTGGGATGCTGCACAAAATATACATTAAAATGGAATGCAATGATGTGCAAATCATTTAAACCCTATATTCAATTGAAAAATATATGCCCACTTTGAATTTGATGCCTGCAACACTTTTCAAAAAAGTTGGGACAGAGGTAACAAAACACTGGAAAAGCTGTGTAATGCTAAAAAACTAAACCTGGTGGAATATTACACACCTAATTTGGTCAATTGGCAACAGGTCAGTGACATTATTGTGTACTAAAAGATCATTCCAGAGAGGATGGGTCTCTCAGAAGTGAGGATGGGGAGGGGTTCACCACTCTATGAAAGACTTCAGGCAACAATTTAATAGTGCAACAATTTAAGAATAACGTTTCTCAATGTAAATTGCAAAGAATTTGTGGATCTCATAACCTACAGTAAATAATAATTCAGAGAATCCAGAGATATCTCTATGCAAGGCACAAGGCCGAAAACCAATACTGGATGGCCGTGATCTTTAGGCCCTCGGGCATTAAAAACAGACACGATTCTGTATTGGACATCACTGCATGGGCTCAGGAACATTTCCGTAAACCATTGTCTGTGAACACAGTATGTCGCTGCATCTACAAATGCCAGTTAAAATTCTATCATGCAAAGAAGAAACCATATATATACAAGATCCAGATCTGCCGTTGCCTTCTCTGAGCCCAAGCTCATTGTAGATAGACAGAGGCAAAGTGAAAAACTGTCCAGTGGTCTGACAAATCAAAATTTGAAATTAATTTTAGGAATCATGGACGCTGTGTCCTCCAGACTAAAGAGGAGAGGGACCAGCCGGCTTCTTATCAGCGCACTGTTCATAAGCCATCATCCATGATGGTATGGGGGTGCATTAATGCACATGGCATGGGTGACTTGTACATCTTTGAAGGCACCATTAATGCTAAACAATACATCCGTTACATAGGTACAATATATATACAATATATAGGTTTTGGAGCAACGTATGCTGCCATCCAGACATCTTTTTCAGGGAAGGCCTTGCTTATTTCAGCAGGACAATGCCAAACCGCATTCTGCACTTATTACAACAGCATGGCTCGGAAGTAAAAGAGTCTGGGTGCTAAACTGGCCTGCCTGCGGTCCAGACCTGTCACTCATTGAAAACATTTGGCACATTATGAAACAAAAAGTACGACAAAGGAGACCCAGAACTGTTAAGCAGCTGAAATCCTATATCAAGCAAGAATGGGAATACATTTCACATTCAAAACTACAGCAATTGGTCTCCTCAGTTCCCAAACGCTTATGAGTATTGTTTAAAGAAAAGGTGATGCAACACAGTGGTAAACATGCCCCTGTCCGAACTTTTGTGAAATGTGTTGCTGGCATCAAATTCAAAATGGGCATGTATTTTTCCCAAAGCAATAAAATTTGCATTTTACGCAGTGTCCCAACTTTTTTGTAAAAAGGGTTGTATTAATATGTGTTACTATTGAAATAATCTATGGAACTTCAAATGGGAATTTTTTTATTGATGTAACATTGACAATACAGTTCTAATGTATTGTTTTCCATTGGCACTGAGACCAAGATTGGTTGACCAGCTATAAACAAATGCATGGGACTTAGTAGCTTGATTGAACCAAAGATATAACAGTATGAAGATACATAGAAACTGCATTACCAATCGCAGCCAAAGGTTTAAGACGTTGGCTTGAATATGACTTTTATTAGTATGCCTCCATAGCCAGAGCCCTCTAGCAGCTAGTCAACCATATGACAATAAAATCCTTGGTTGGTTCCACATATCTGAAGAAAGAGACTGATAACCTACTGTTCTTTTGGCTCAGGGTACAACTGCTGGTGTTGTGTTGTCAATTAAAATGGTGCTCCAGTGCTTCCTTGCTTTCAGATTTGACTTCCAGTAATTTTCTAGAGAGTTTATGTTTTTGCATAAATGGTTCATACAGAATTTTCCTTGCTTCCAGTCCTGCATGAACCATGTTTGCCCAGACTTGCCAACTTGCCATCTAGTTTGGAAATATTTGTCAATATTAGAAGACAGTTGAAGCTTTAGACATACTTCAAAAAATGTCCACGGCATGAAAACTACCCTATAGCCGTACACTATCATAAAAAAGGACACAAAGATCCGGAATCTCTTAAAATGATGGTCATCGAGGAAATCATTATGAGTAAGAGGGGAGGAGATCGTCTTAAACACCTCCTACAGAGAGAAATGTTTTGGATATACACTTTAAGAGCTACTGCCCCTCCTGGGCTTAATGAAGAAATTGATTTTCCCCCATTTCTGTAATATGTGTATGTATATGTTTTTTGATCAACCTCTTTGTCATTATATGCATTGCCTAAAGAAGATTACAAATATTCCTCTGTCCATTTAATTCAAAATTTTATCTAGAAGCTATGTATGTTTTTAATTCATTTGAGATTTACTTGTACTAATATATTACGCAATGGTTTATTCTCGTATAGCCTAGTTATTGGCGTTAGCACGTTCTAATATTTGTATCAATGTGTTTTTAGCTGTATCTCTTGCTCTAGACGTGGTCGAAATATATATATATACATATATATATATATATATATATATATTTTTTTTTTTTTTGTTTGTTTGTTTTTTTGAACTGTTGATTGGTTTATGTTGTCCTCTCCCCCTTTATTTGTTTGATTTAAGTCACCTGTACACCATGTTTGTTTTGTGCACCCTGAAGAAGGCATGTGAGCCGCAACGCGTTGGTGCTTTTTATTGCCATGATTTTCTATTAAAGGCTATTTTATTATCGGAGAAGAGTGCCGTGGACGTTTTTTGAAGTATGTCTAAAGCTTCAACTGTCATCTAATTAAGTATACCCTGCTGTCTACTGAGCACCGCTCCTACTACTCCTGATGCCAAAGTAGCAGTCTTTCTTCTTTGCACTTATTTGTCAATATTGTTTTAACTCCCATAGGGACTTTTATGTACCTGCATATTTACATGTGAAATAATATTACCTAGAGTAAGACATACATAGCTATAAAATACAGTTATATTGTCAAGGGTATCAACAGTTTGATAATTAAAGACATTTTGTCACGTCTTTTTCAGAAATCGTTAGTCAAACAAAACATAGCAAAACTCTGCATTTTGGCAATACAACAATATTGCTTGCACAAACACACAGGGAACTATGGATAAAATAATATGATGATGTCATGCCGGGTGAAGATTATAAGGGTACATTAACGTTTGGGGGCACATTAATGTTTTTGCATGTTCAGATGACCAGCAGGTCAATAATAATAATAATAATAAAATAGTCAGACTGACCCTTGTCCCCGTCACATGAACTCATTCAACTTAAACAACTGGGACTGGGAAATGACAGGTTAATGGTAGCCCCCCGGCACAATATTGCAGCGTAAATCTAGGTCCTGAGACACGGGGGGTCTGGAGACACTGTGGCCCAGTCTGAATATAACCCCAGAGAGGGCTAACCAGGCAGGAAATAACTATCCACATTGTGTTTTCTACATTTTCATGTTGACCTGTTGTTAATGTAGTCATTTTTATTGTCTCAAACCACCCTGTTTATAATATGGATTCTATTGCTAGTGGCCTACAGACACACGTCAAGGTAAGGATAATTCCATCCAAACATAGATTTAACCTATCCTTTTAATGTCAACTTTTAACTGGATTAATTTAAACAATTTCTTTTGAATCAAGCAAATATAAATCTAATTTGTTTTAATGTGCTTGCGCATGTGACTTCTAGAAAACTATTTACATTTGTTTTTCGACCAAAACAAATTAACTGAGGCACATGTTTGACAAATGCAAATGAAAATCAAACCCCCCAGAGTCTCTGGTGAATTGCTTTGCTCAGGAGCAATTATAAAGGGATCTGTTGATTTTCTTATTAAGTAGCTTTGATTGGTTGGAGACTGGAAGGGTCTAATGAGAAGTCTAATGTGTAGTGACTGGTGGAACGAAGTGGGGACCTTCCTCACCTAAAAAGCCATTACCATCACCGCCAGTCTCAGACTGTCATTCAAAAAAGTATCAACACGCACATACACACAAACATACACACACAAAAACATATACACACAAGCATGCACTCACGCACAAACACAGGAATACACACGAATACATCAATACCACAAAAAATGCTCTCTATGACACACACAACAATAACAGTCAAATAACTGTGTAATAGTTTAAACATAGTGGTATTATACATGGACCGCATACACGACAAAGATTACACTCAGCCTGCAAAATGACACATTAACAGCTGAGCAGATGCAAGGAAACACCAAAACCAACTTATATAAACTTTTGGACATTACTCTGAATAACCACAGCATTTGGCTGTACACGTTATTAAAACTCAGATTAAATAAACATTTAAAAATATTTAAAAGAATGTTGTCCATACAAAATCATGTGTTTTTTCTATAAAAGGGTAACCAAATTTGTATAATAGGATGGGTGGGATCAAGTACAGTCATTGCTGCTATTCCTGCATTTCAGTTGCACATGCCACCTTGCACCTTCAATTTGTCTTCATTGCACATTTAGAATTGCCATTTTACTTGCATTTTTCAGTTGTTACATGTACATGTCTACCTCGGGAACTTCATTGTTTCTATCCCTACATTTAAGTTGCACATGCTACTATACACCTTCAATTTCCCTCTGCACATTTAGAATTGCCATTTGTACTTGCATTTGCCTCATCGCACAACTATTCATCCCACTTGTAACATACATTATACTAAATACTTGTAAATTTTCTGCCCTCCTCTATTTGCCTTCATTGCACATTTAGAATTTCCATTTCTACTGCATTTACCTTAATTGTGCATCTGTACATTGCACTGTATGTATCTGTATGTCACATCTGTAACATACATTATGCTTAATACTTCTAAATGTCTGCCCTCTTCTATTTGCACTGCTGGTTAGATGCTAACTGCATTTCGTTGTACTGTACTTATACTTGTTCAATGACAATAAAGTTGAATCTAATCTAAAAAATCCTGGCACCGCAGACTCTAGTGGATGCTCACACATGCAGTTTGGCTGATATCATTGAATAACATGTACAGTATGTGTAGATGCAAAGTGTCTGGTGTAGTGAGGGTTTAAGAAATATGGGATCAGAATGGGTCATATTTTATTATCCTGTCTTTGGCCTTTTAGGATCTTTGTGAGCTGGCTATAATTAATCAGAAGGTTCATTCTAGACTTGCAAGCCAGTCTTAACATTTCACTTGTATACCTGGAACCAAAAGGACAATTTCAGTATTTAGGACTCTAATCTGTGTTTGTCATGTAAATGCCATATTGTAGAAGAATGAAGACACTTTCAGGGCCATGCACAGACCTTTTGAGGTGCATGGGCCAAAATAACAAAAAAGGACTCCTCCGATATTGTATATACAGGCAGTGGAACATGTTTTGCGCATAATGCACCTGTCTGCTTCCTCATGACTGTCAGCTTCCACGATGCACATTACACAGACGAACCATACATGGCTGTCTGCTCAAGTGACAGTGCACGCCCCTCTGAGTAAATGACATGTCCCTCAGATAGAATGCAGATACCAATGACCGATGGCAAAACAGGGGCAAACAGGGGCAAAATGTTTTCCTTTTTGTCCATCTTGAGACAATATTTTTTTGCTCCTCGCCTGTGTGTTCCAATTCTAATAAATATGGCTTGCCTCCAAATTAGAAAATTTCCTCATTCTATTAGTTGGTAATGTCAGCATAATATAGTTTGAAAGAAAAAAACAATAAGCTAGATTGGATGAACTTGAGTGTTTTTGGAAACCTCAAAAAGTGTTTTTACTCTTCTATTACATGGCAACAGATTACAGTTCTAAACACTGAAATTTTCCTTTAAGTGTAGGATTTGTTGCTGGAGTTTGGCAGACACAAATAGAGATTGGAAGAAAAGCCACATACTGCGGAACCAATTCAGCATCTTTAGAATGGGCTTTCATAGTGGAGCTATAACAATCCATTTTCATGTGCTTGAAAAACCCTGTAACACCAGCATTTTCAAAAGTAAATTACATTGTAGGCCTGCAATGTTTGGACATCCAGACAAAGCTTGAAATGGATCTAGACAAAATACAAGAGCAAGCTAAAATGTATAAGTTGTTTTTCTTTTCCACCAAGTCCGACAGTTTTTTGTTTATCTTTTAGGATTTAGCATGAAGTACATCAGTGGATTACAAACTTTTTCCACCAGGGCCCCAATTTAACATTTTATAACCCCCCCCAACAACTAAAAACCCCAGGAATTAACCTCTTTTGTTTTATATTTCATGAGCTGTCATATATATTTTGGGGGGGATTTACCACAGAACTAACAGTTATGTTCAGTGGTTTCGGTAGGACAGCTATGGCACCTGAGTAAGATTGTATTTATGTTTGCATTACAGGGACATTTTCACAAATTTCTGCATTGCAATATCTGAAAATGTCCATAATATTTCTGCAGTAATAGCAGACAGATAAGTGCTTCACTACATTTATTCACTACAAATAATTTTGGTTACATGCAAAAGCACATCCTAAAATGTTGATTTTCTATTGGTCAAATGGAAAAGCTTTACTCTCCCTCTCCTTCACTGATGTCAATAACAGATGCAATAATCTTTCCTCTAAAGAATAACAACACACATAGGCTAGAGAAATCCCTCTGTCATTTCCTGGTTGCTAAAATTCAATTTAGGAGAAGTGATAAATAAGCACTTTTAGGTGTGACACAGTGGTGTGGATGGGTGGACGGACAGTGTGATGTGGGTGTGAGAGTGTGATGTGGGTGTAACAGTGAGGTTTAACAGTGTGATGTGGGTATGACAATGAAGTGTGACAGTGTGGTGTGGATGTGACACTGGTGTGTCTATGGTATGCAGGTGTGGTGAGAGTGACAGTGTGCTGTGGGTGTGACGGTGTGATGTGGATGTGACAGTGTGTCGTGGTTGCAACAGTGTGGTATAACAATTTAGTGTGGATGTGACAGTGTTGTGTTGGTGTTGCAGTGTGGATGAGATAGTGTGGGTGTGACAGTGTGGCGTGGATTTGATAGGGTGGGTGTGATAGTGTGGTGTGGGTGTTGCAGTGTGGATGTGACAGTGTGGTGTGGATTTGATAGGATGGATGTGAGAGTGTGGCTTGGGTGAAACAGTGTGGTGTGGATGTGATAGTGCGGTGTGACAGTGTGGCGTGGATTTGATAGGGTGGGTGTGATAGTGTGGTGTGGGTGTTGCAGTGTGGATGTGACAGTGTGGTGTGGATTTGATAGGATGGATGTGAGAGTGTGGCTTGGGTGAAACAGTGTGGTGTGGGTGTGACAGTGTGATATGACAGTGTGGATGCGACAGCGTGTCTTAGAAAATTGGCCGTGAGTTAAACATGTGGCTTGGAGGAGGCATCTGTTACTGTTGCCGTTGACAACAACCACCGTGCTGTCTCCCATTAACAACTAATTAGATCAGATAAGCAGTGCAATCGAAAGGCATTTAGCCCAAAATCACAAGTGTGTGTGCAGATTGTTCCACTGATATCAGTTTCTAAGAACCAGAATCTTGTTATCAGATTTCTGTCTTCATTAGAGGCGCAGTAATAGTTTTGCATTATCAGATCTTAGAATTCCACATCATTGTACTTGAAGATAAAAATTGTGCTATTGACCTAAGCACACTGAACCATCCAAGTTAACTGAGCTTAAAGGGTCTAGAGTGTACTAGGTTTTGGAAGTTTTATTTAATTAAACATGTCTGGGAGGATGATCTGCCCTGTAGGCTGAAATGTATGTGATTGGTTGACTCAATGGAGAGAGTGGAGATTACATTTTAACTCTGAAATCATTCAAAAAATTCTAAAATTCAAGTTTAATTCTAAAATATTTTAGTGTTAAGGTTAGGATTTAGGGTAGGGACAAGCACTCACTGTGGTCAAATGTCTATTTACAGCATTCCTCTCCTTTTAAAGGAGTCCAAGTGAGCATAATGCTTTTGGCGGTGTGTATCAACTGCCCTGAGTCTGCTGGGAGTTGTTTAATTAGGACTTACATATCACCAAATGGGGGAGAAAAACGTGTTAAAAGTAAAAAAAATAGGGATTTGTTAATAATAATTCCTCTTAAGATCTAACCTGATCCAGACAATATATAGTACCATTCAAATTTAAACAGAACGAAATACATTTCATATTGTAGATACTTCAAAGTAGTCATCCTTGCCATAATGGCAGCTTTGCACGCTCTTGGCATTCTCTTAACCAGCTTCATGAGGTAGTCATATATACCCTGAGTAGGTGTGTCCAAACATTTGAGTGGTACTGTATGTATATTCATGCAGCCTGAGAGTCGCTAGAGTGCAATGAGTTCAGGAAATCTCTGCTGATGGTTTATCCTGGCTCCCAGTTAGCAAAGCTTATGTAGCATTCCTGCCACTTGTCAACCAGAGAGCTGGAACCAAATCTGTTTTTTCAACTATTTGCTCTGGACTCTGGAGGATGGCAAAATATGGTTGAATGAACTGAAACAGATCATCTTATGGAAAGTACCATATCAACATGAGACAATTGTTGTACATCTAAATATCTGTTTTCAGATTAGATGTACATCTAAATATCTGATTCCAGATCAAACCTTATTTAGCCATGCATTTTACTGCATGATTTAATGCTTTCCTTTCAAACTGTTTCACATCTGCACAAAAACACATTAGAAACATCTCCTTCCTGGCTTCTTCTGGACCCACTTTACCAATATAAACAGTAATCTGATCATCTTTTATTTATGTTTTATTCATAGTTCTCTGAAAACAGGCGCCATTGACTCTGGCTAATTACATGCTGTCTCCCCTTTTAAGAAAATTCATAGATATGGATGGAGGGACGGGAAAACAAAGACAATGAAATAAGAATTAGCATAGAGCGAGGGGTACATGTTTGCATGGTGGTCCCAGAGGGATATGTAAAGCTGGTCACTGATCTGGGATCTATTAACTACAGGACACGCCAAAACACCTTCTCCTCAGAGAGCAGTCGCTATGACGACCATGGCACACGCACACCACACCCATGCACAAATGAAGTGCAGGTAAATCCATGAATGTGGAAATTATTATCATTTTCTTTGACCTTAGAAGTCAATAGGTCAACATATCTTTGTATTTATTCAGAGAGACACATTGAGAATACATTCTCATTTGCAAGTGTACCCTATTGATATATTTTAAAACTAAGAAATACTTTAAAATATAAATGAAATAAATATAATGTATAGATTTCTGTTTTCTTGTCTGCATAATTTTAATTTTGTCTGTTTTCCATTGCATATTTTATAAAGCCCTGTAAGTGCATCGATGACATTGTGCCCACAGTGATTATGTGTACACATCCTAACCAGAAGTCTTACATTATTAAAGGCAACATCCAAACTGAACTAAAGGTCAGAGCAGCAGGATACAAATCTGACCGTTTACAAGAAATCCTGCTGTTTTCCAACAAGCAATCTACAGTAACAGGCAAAGCGTTAATACAGGCCTAAGATTATAACTTGTTATGCTGGCTCTGATGCTCGTTAGATGAGACAGGGCATGCAAACTATAACAGACTACAAAGGGGATCCAGCCACGAGATGCTGATTAATGCAGCTAAGTGCTTTTTGTGTTTGCTTTGAGGCAGGTTACCATCTTTGAGAGCCAATGCGGTACTGGACAACAATTGGATCTCGCTCGCTGTAGATGATGTGAGGAATAGCAGGATGCATACTCAGAGTGTCCGCATACCAGCTGGCAGGTGTCTTCACAGATGTCTTCAACCTTTCCCTGATCCAGTCCTATATACCAACTGGCTTCAAGCAGACCATTAGTCCCTGGGCCAAAGAACATATCTGTATCCATGACATTTGATCTTGATTGGAATGTCCTTAAAATGCTCTTAATATTTACCAAACTAAGAGAAATAGATTGAATGTGCCAAATGGAGAGAGTGGGAGTGATATGTTTAGATTTCAGTCAATATGTCCTTCATTGGATATGCATTAGTCTACTAGGGTCAACACGACACGTGATAAATTCTGCTGACTCAATCCAAAAAACAATATTGGTATAATAAATGCACAATATACATCACAGTAATTTGAATCAGCTAGTGAAAAACTATTAAATGGTTTGCAGCTTAAATATTTTACCCACAAAATTGATTTTAAATCATTTACACATTGAATGCTGTTTACACAAAATTAGTTTATTAATATGCTCAAGTGATAGCCTTAAACAAAGATGTGAAAATCTCTGTTGTTGCTCTTCCTTCCCAAGGTTGTCTTGTATGGGTCCATTTGTGGCTCATATTGAAGGGCAAACAATAGAGGATGTGAAATATTGATCCAAATATAAAGTTCCAAGTGAACAATAGTAAAAAGACTGTTGGAGAGAGTAAAACATTAACCGGACAGAGACTGATGGAGTATGACTGAGTCAAACAGAGTGTGAATTGTTTACCTGAGTCTCTGACCATTTTCACTCAACAACACAACCTAAAATGCCTGTATTCTATCGAACAAACTGGAGAAAAGCTGCACTCATCCTATCATGACTGCCTCAAGAACAGGAATAATCACACTTGCAAGGTCCTTCACCCTCACTTCAGCAGTTAATGTGGAACAGGCAGCTTTCAGAAGAGCCTCACCAACACTGAGATTAAAACATCATGACGAAGCACTGTTACTTCAAAGATGCCCTTGGAGAAGACAGAAAGAGGCAGAACATGAGAGGAAGATGACAAGTGACAGGTGGTGAGAACGTCTTATCTCTGATAAGACGTTTGACTTTGACTGTTGTGTGGTAAGCACGTGCATGTTCTATTAATTATGTGCTGGAAAGGTCATCATATCAGTGTAGTGTTGTAGTAATAAGATATTATACGACGACAAAAAGCAGAAATCAAAAGACTGCCACACCCTAGACCCGACACCACTCTAAAACCGAGTAGACCAATGCTGAGCGCCACACTTTCCCCAAGGTCATTATGTAAATACAAAATGTGTATGTTTTTGTATTAATGAGGCTTGAGTTGACTTAAAAAATAATAGACATCGACCCACATTATGTTACATTGGAAAGTTTTAAACAAATAACCATAGAGAACTTTGAAACAATAACACGAGGAGCACTGGACATAATTTCCTTGACCTGCCTATCTCAACCACGCTTCGTTCGTAGTTTCCCACTGCGAGTTTTCATCTCCAGACACTGCTTTGTTTCTCGTCACATCAGAAGTTGCTAGATGGTTAAGCCTAGGTCACCAACCTGTGTACTAGTCAGTGACGCGTTTAAAAATCAGCTGATTAGACTGGCTACGCTGGTCAGCGCTAGACCTGATGGAAGGAGGGCAGGAGCAGAGCTCAAAGCGCGGTGCGCTCCGCTGAGTCTATCAACCAACCAGTAGCGAGGACAGGATCGAGCTCTTTGGTCTGCCACAGGCGAAGCACCAAGGACAGAGAACGGCTGCTAAAGAGATTCTAACTTGTTTTTGTGAATTCAGAAACCGCTTTTAAGTTAAACATCGTGTTTTTTTATTCTTAATTATATTGTAGCCTAATATTATATTTTAAGACAGAGACACATATTTGTGGCATTGGAATGTGTGTGTAGAGAAGATAAATTATTGTGGATGCTGACGCCGAGGTGAGATACATTTTAATCTATTATGTTACAATTTTAATATGCAGTATTTCTATTGAGAACCATTGTTACATACGTGAGGCAATGAATGAAAATGCTAGCTTTCTATTAACATAACCTAATTGGGAAAAGATAGCCTAGTACGTTTTTGTAATTAGTCTTCCGAATAATATTTTCGTTATTTTTTGAAATGTTGTGCTCCTTGTCAGTTGCTTCAACCAAAAAACAGCAATGATATTTATTCACTGTAATTCTCACGCATGGAAGTCAATGTGGCTGGCTGTGAAAAACGTTTAACATGGTGAGGACAACACTATTAGTTATATCTTCAAAGTAAAATATGTAAGCTGTTTATTTAGCACAACGGAAACGTAGTCATGATTTTCTTTCTATTTTAGAAGTTAAATCTCATCCCAAAGTGTAACTACATCGTCAGTGCACCCATCGGATTTGCATGGACACTGTGTGATCCGAATTCAGTAGCCTACAAATGGAAAGAATGTATCCATTCATTACGCGAATACATAAGGATTTTGTCTGCTAGGAATGAAATGGACAAACAAATCCTTAAACAGTAGACTGTAATAACCCATTCTGAACTGCTTCATAAACAACAGCTTAAAAATATATATATCCCAAATATTGCCCGTATACTTGCCATCCTAGCCGATATAGACCAAAGCGTGTGAATCTGGAATTTCTGTGCTATATCGAAAATTTACAAATATTCTACACCTGTGTAACCACGTGACTAAACATTGAGAAGGACCTCTGAATTTCATTGTGTATTCCGTACTTGGTTTTCTCATTCTCTGGCGTTCATGCTGGGGGATGAGTCTACATAACATCAAAAACAGCAGCTCTGCTCAAACATCACAGAAAAGCGCAAGGAGTGCAGCTGAAACAGCTGACTGGAGGCTAGGGTCTCTTGTGCACCATCATACTCATTTCCATACAAAAGGGCAAGGATCCGGGCAGATGTATCAAATGCCCTGTGTCCTCATCCGCGTTGGCTCAATTCTTGCTGTTGTAGTGCAATAATGGCACTTGTACTGTGCTTTCGAAAGATGAAGAGACCAAGTTTTATGTCTCATTAAAATCAAACTTACACAAAAACTCTTGGTGATGCAGAGAATAATTGGTTTCAAAAGCTGGATATAAAATTAACTAAAATTATCTGGACAGTAACAGCTTTTTTGTTTTTTTGGCTTTGCAATCCAGCACTTTTGATTTGAAATGATGCAATGGCAGCCATGCAGTACATGCCCAAAACTTAACCACACCTCCACCATGTTTCAGAAATGAACTGGTATACTTTGGTCCATAAAGTTTTTTTTTTCTCCACACATTCCTGTTGTCAACAAACTGGTAAAGGGTAATCTTCAACTCAGCTGTCCATAAGACTTTGTTCTAGAACTCTACAGGTTAGCCATTCTGTTCTTAAGGCTTACTAGTGGTTTTGATGTTCTAGTGTAACCTCTAAACTTCTATTGTACGCATCTGTGTATGGTAGTCTTTGACACATCTACTGACGTATCTACTCCTACACATCTACTGATACATCTACTTCGTAGCGTGATCCTGATCTGTTGGACCACTGTATTTCTTTACCATTGAAAGTATTCTTTAAATTATCCAGTAAAATGGTCTTCCTTGATCTACCAGCTTGTTTGCCATTTCATAGCTCGCCAATGCTTTCTTCCTGTTAATGTACTCTAACAGGGGATTTTGGCATGCCTAATGTTTTGACTCTTTCTCTGATTTATTCTGATTTATCTGTTTTATGATGGCCACCTTTACTTAAAATGACACTTTGATGATCCTCATGTTGTCTGACACCAGTAACGGACTCCAAATGCAAAGCCTAGAATTAAGACTAGACTTACAGCTTTCTTTTGCATGAACTTACAATGCACACAAACACGGCTGCCTAATTAGAAAACAGCTGTGAAGGCAATTGTTCAAATAATTTTGGTAGCCTAAAATGTGTGTGTGTGGGGGGGGGGGCTTACGGAACATTCTATAGCTTCTATATGGCTGTCTAAACACTTTTGTTCCAAATGTATGTACACCACACGCACAGCAGTATCTTCCACAAGGAGTCCCTTCAGGAATCGTGAGAACCAACCTAAATGGTTTAATACTGTGTGTGTGTGTGTGCATGTATGGTCATTACTTAAGTATAATAGAGACCCATTGAGAAAGTCTGGGACTGACTGCATTGTGGCTCTAGTTTTGGGGGTCAGTGAGATTTTTGAGGGAAGTGACTTTGGTACTCAAGCTCCCTCCTCTCCTATTGTGACTGTGAGCTGAGGGGTGAGGGAAACACGTCATCCCATTGTACGTTTTCTGCAAAGACATTTCTGATTGAGGCAGCTGTTTTCCCAACTACCCACCCTTTATGTCTGGGTAAGGGATGACTGAATGGGTATCAGTCTGAGAGACAAGCAACCATGACTCCAATCTTACAGAGCGAGGCAGAAAGAGAGAAAGCGAGAGAGACAGAAAGGGCATTCAGTGACGTTAACTGGGATATTCACTGTTAACTTAGTGCAATACTGTGGGAAGGTCCACCTTGGCATCGACAAATACATTTATTTTCTGTCTGCAGGAACAGATTTTAAGCAGTTTTAGCCAGACATACTGTACTTTGTTTTTAATGTCCCCCCCTCCCTTACTCTCCCAGCAGTATCACATATTCTTCCATCTTTATCCATTATTTAAAAAAATTATAAGGTCCTTATCAGATGTAAAGAGAAAATTTACAGTTATTTTCTCAAGAGCAGAAAATAACTGCTCTTATTTTCTCACAAACACAGCAAAGTGCAGGGAGGAATGGGAATTATAGACAGAGATGCCTAACTAATTGAGAAATCATATAACTGATTTCTGTGTGCCAAAATGAGCATAAAACAGAGCATAAATGAAACGACAAGACGGTATAAGAATGTATCAACCTTCAGTGCACCCTACTCTGCAAGCATGCTACGCTGACAGGCCTATCTGATGTAGTGCCTGATAAGAATTGTGCAAACTTGACTGAGTCTAAGATTAATATAACGAGTAGGTCTTAAAGTTTCCACACTAACAGTGAGATGTGTTTGTTATGCTCCCAACTTCTCTTTAGATTGGTAGGTAAATCTCATTATTTGAATACTTTTTTTATATTCAGTGAGGGGTGTTGAATTCAAGCACCTGTATAGATTGAAATAGTTGATTTCTGTGTGCCAAACTGAGCATAAAACAGAGCATAAATGAAACGACAAGACGGTATAAGAATGTATCAACCTCCAGTGTACCCTACTCTGCAAGCATGCTACGCTGACAGGGCTATCTGATGTAGTGCCTGATAAGAGTTGTGCAAACTTGACTGAGTCTAAGATTAATATAACGAGTAGGTCTTAAAGTTTCCACACTAACAGTGAGATGTGTTTGTTATGCTCCCAACTTCTCTTTAGATTGGTAGGTAAATCTCATTATTTGAATACTTTTTTTATATTCAGTGAGGGGTGTTGAATTCAAGCACCTGTATAGATTGAAATAGTTGATGCGTCATAATCCCCATAATACTTCGCAAAATGTGATACTGGTTCTTTTTGGACTTCACCTTGCAATAATTGTTTTAATCTTGTTCCCAGACACTTTTGCCCAAATGCTGTACACAGTAACCTGGGATCATAGTTAGAATTGCATAGTCTTACTGTTGGACTCAACAACTAAATTATAATATTTTAAAAAATGGATACTAAATTATTAGCAAAAAGTTACTTATTTTTTAAGTTTTATATCCTCTCAAAATGTGTTCACCCGTTCCCGACAACATGAAGAGGATGTGCTGCAGATTTGTAAAGCCATGTAAACATTAGCACTTGAAATTAGCTCCTAAACACATCCATTGCTACACAGCTAACACGAGATAGACATTTTTTGTATTGGTGATTTAGCAACATCTGATAGCTAGCAAAACCAAAGATGTTTTTATTTTTTGCATTGGCCAAAACTACTTTCAAGTGCCTCTATTAGTTGTTTTAGTCATTGGCCAAAACTACTTTCAAATGCCTCTATTAGTTGTTTTAGTCATTGGCCAAAATAATTTGTTTTGGCATGACAGAGATTGACCATAGGTCCCTTTAAAGGTGAAATAAAAAAAAATGCACAAACTAAAGCACAAACACCATTCTGCATTTGGAATAATAAATAAATATGAACCCAAGATAATATAAGAGGCGTTTATACTGTTCTGAAGTAATAAACTATTTTGCTATTAACTGTAGATCATCAATCTTACACAACACAACATCCCAGTATTTCTGATTATTGGGAAATGTTGTGTTGGCAGTAACATTCCAGTCTTCCCATCCTATCCATGTGTTAATAGTTCTACTGTCTTTGGCATAGGTTAGGTGATCAAGTCAACGTTTCTTTTGCTATTGTCAGTTGTTAGCTGGCACTGTCAAACCAGCTCTTTGGAAGTCAAGAATGTTGTTCTTTTGTCTTCACTGCATATACTAGGGATGCGTCGATACCGATAGCCGAAATATATTCATCAAAATTGGTTGATATTGATAGTGATGTTTTGTCATTTGTGTACCTGTGTACCCTGGCATAATTTAAATAAAAATGTTGCTACTGATGTCACCTTGTCCCCAGGCTACGGCGGACACCTTCCATTCAAAGTTAGGGCTAGCAGTGGCGGTTTTAGAGATTTGGGGGCCCTAGGCAGAGACTGGTTGAGGCCCCAACATTATCTGTTTTTTTACCTTGTATTTTTACCTCAAAGCCATACTGGCAACATTTTGAACATACCTTATTTCTTTGTTGTTGAATGGAACTGCCACTTCCAAAGACACTTGCATTGCTGCCCCTTTCAGTAGAGTAAATCAATTAGTTTAAAAATAATTATCTCAAGGGTACATACTGCCTTATAAGCTACCACTTCAGAGAAGCACAAAGCACTTAGCTACTTTGTTCAAGTGTAGGCTTACAGTTTCTTAATCATGATCAAGTGCATTCACATACCTTCCTTTTCTCACTTTCCTTATAAGTCAGCTGGGAAGGCCAGAAATACCTGGATCAGACATTTTATTGTGTGTCACTACACTGTCAGAGCTTTCTTGGGAGCAGGGCAGGGTAGATGTCAACACCGCTAATTTGTGATCAGTAGCACCGTTGCTATCGCTATCACCATCATAATCAACATTGGCGTCATTGTAATCAAAATGCGTGATGTTAAAAGAATGACATGATGGAATTGAATCAATGTCTTCTTAACCTCTTTCTGGTGGCCATTCGTGATGGTCCAGGATAGGGAAAGCACTTTATGTGACTGTCAAACCATCACATTCAGTAATAACTGCAGCCGCTAAGCTATTCAGCTTAATGACAATAGTAGCCACAGCCGCTAAGCTACTACAACTGTTATTGACACTCACGCTATTTTCCACCTTCCTTCTTTTTTTCTGCCCCACTCACCTACCAGCATTTAATTTTTTTAAAACCTTCCTCTCCATCTCTTGTGTTGTGTAGTAGGCTCAGGCTGACTGAGTAATCTACCTAAACGTCTTTCGGGCTGCTGCTATGAGAAACAATATGGGACAGACCATTTGAGTAAAAGAGGGGGGTTCGGTATGAAACATAAATAATGTATTAGAAGGCATGATTTAATTTGAGTATCATTTTGAGTAACAAGATCAGATCTTAAGACAAAAAAGAATAAAAAAAAATATAATGTGTTATTATATATTTTTAAGTTTCATTTCAGTTTGAATTTTCACAGGGCCCTAGGCCTTCTGGGGACATACGCGTCTGCCTACCTTGCCTAATGGTAGCGACCGCCACTGGGGGTTAGGGCTAGCCCTGGTTTAAAGTCATAAGCCCTGTACATGCGACCAACAAATTCCCTGTGTATGCTTCATTGCCGTTAACGTGTGCAGTATGCATACTTGTGACAGAATTGCATCAAAATATCTTCTGAAATGTCTATGTTTTTAAAAGTAAATCCAACAGCCAAAAGGAGGAAATAAATACAGCGGCGTATGAGAGATATACATCATACGGTGTAGTGCCGACTGAGCCAGTGGCTGTTGACCCCATCGATTTCTGGTGGTGTTCTTGCAGGCCACAAAGGCCACACTTGTAGCCCTGCTGCACCAGACCTTTTGTGAATTTGGGTAGAAGTATCTGGGAACAAGATTACTTCTGAAAATGCTTCTAATTTCAATAAATGCAAATTCAATCATAAGAGTAATTTTTCTAAATATTTTTTTAATCACAAAAGACAAAAAAAGTCTGATAATGAATGGCAAATGTACAGATTATATGATAATGAATACACATCCTCTTTCTGTAATTCTGTATATTATAAAATGCCTGGATATACAGTACCAGTCAAAAGTTTGGACACACTGACCCATTCACTGTGGATTACAGTGTTACCAGTAAATCCCCATATTAAAAAATTTCTTTCTAATAGAAGATACAGGGGCTAGCGTTGCACTCCCAGTGCATAATGTACATACACTAGCCTACACCTTTCTTGCAAGAATTGTTTGTAGGCTATTTGAGTTTTGTCTTGAATGAGCAACGGTTTAGTTGCATGGTGATCTGAATGCAATTATTAATAATAAATTGTACACCCAACAACCAAGGGAGTTAACTTTGAGTTCCGTGGGCTGATCTGTAGTGGTTATAATTAAACACTCAACAATTAAGGCCCGTGCACACTGCCCGCTCGCTAGCGCTACTAAGAGGCACACTCCCATTCATTTCCAACGAGAGCAGCGAATCATGGCAACAGTGGGCGGAGCTACTCTCAGAGACAAAATCTCCCAGCAACAGTTGAGAGTTGAGAAATGTTCTAATTTCCAGCAAGTGGGCAGTGACGGAGTTCGGCGACTACCAAAGGCCGGGTAGATGTTCTCTGCATCTTGAAGTCCCATTTCTTTTCTACTCGCTAGCTTTAAACGCACTCCCTAGCTCAAAACATGGACGAGAAACTTATTATTGCAGTGTCCAATTTCCCCATTATTTATGATGCTTCTCTGGCTTCATACAGAGATATAATTCTAAAAATGGATGCATGGAAGAATGTTTCAGAGATCATTGGGATCACGGGTGAGTGATACATGCAGTGCTTGACTTGGGATAAAATAAGTGCAGGTACTGACAAATCGCACATTAATCTATGTTCATCAAAATGTTTGTGTTAATAAGGCTTGTTCCATTAAAGTAGACTATCCCAGATGTCCCAGACCACTCTTTTGCCTTAAAAAGGAACCGAAATGCTGTTTGCCCAAAATTAGAAGTACCGCTACGCCGTTCCGAACCGTTCCGGCCCAAGTCAAGCATTGGATACATGCATAACGTAAAACGAAGTAAATTGCTATTTGAACATTGACAAATCATTGACTTGGCATCGTGTTGATACATAATACATTTATAGTAGTGTAGTCAAGCAAATAATAAATACTTACTAATCATTGTGGAGACTGATGTTTCCCCTATACTGGTTGTCTGGTTGTCGCTGGCATAAATTAGGAAGACAAGCCCCACCCGAGCGGGCAGTGTGCACGCAAGGGAGGACTCAGTGACAGCTCGGCAGAGATTGAGCGATTTGCGAGTTGAGCGAGCGGGCTGTGTGCACGTAGGCTCCAGCAGGACAGAAGTCAAAGAGAAACTATTTTAGATTCTACAACAAATGAAAAATTGATTCATCGTTGAATCCCCTTTAATTCTCTACAGAAATGACCTCTTCACAAATTAACACTTGTAATATTGTTTTGCAAGTTGTTGTGAATACTGACGGCTTTTTTTGCAGTATTCAATTAAGTCATTTCAAAATAGCATCATTAGTATGAAAACCTGTTTTCATCAATGTATTGTCGCCAGATTCAGGCAATTCTACTATACTGCTGAGGGAAAACATAAATGCTGAAACAAAGCTAAATACTGTTTTTGCATGGGCAGAGTGATGTAAAGATACTAGGTAACTGGGACAGGCAAAATGTCATCATGTTCATGTTCTACAGTCTTGTAAAGACATTGGTGTAAGGATACTAGGTGACTGGAACAGGCAAAATATCACCCATAATGTTTTATGTTCTACAGTCTTGTTCTACAGATACTAGGTGACTGGGACAGGCAGAATATTATTCATAATTTTGTTTGTCTGAACTTGATTGTCTTAACTTTTTTTAGCATTATGATATTTGCGACTTTCATTTGGGATGTGATGGATATTGATGTATCATTTTCATTTAACAATTTAGACATTTAGTGAAGAATTTGTTGGCTTCTTGAATATGATTTGTTCTAAATAACCTAGCAATGGCAGTAATCTTTTCAAACAGAAAAATTATAAGTGTTTTGTCAACAGTCTATAAATAGTACTGGAGTGTTTTCTTCCTTAAGTACAGCTAAACAAATATCCTCACTATATCCAGGGCTCAGAACAGTGAATCCGCAGTATAAGCACATGTATGGCAGTTTGCATACACCAATAAGCCAAATACATTTCAACTCAGTTGTTCACAATTCCTGACATATAATCCTAGTAAAAATACCCTGTCTTAGGTCAGTTAGGATCACCACTTTCTTTGAAGAATGTGTAATGTCAGAATAATATTAGAGAGAATGATTTATTTCAGCTCTTATATCTTTCATCACATTCGGGGTGGGTCAGAAGTTTACATACACTCAATTAGTATTTGGTAGCATTGCCTTAAAATTGTTTAACTTGGGTCAAACTTTTCAGGTAGCCTTCCACAATCTTCCCACAATAAGTTGGGTGAATTCTGGCCCATTCTTCCTGACAGAACTGGTGTAACTGAGTCAGGTTTGTAGGCCTCCTTGCTCGCACACGCTTTTTCAGTTCTGCCCACAAATTTTCTATAATATTGAGGTCAGGGCTTTGTGATGGGCACTCCAATACCTTGACATTGTTGTTCGTAAGCCATTTTGCCACAACTTTGGAAGTATGCTTGGGGTGATTGTCCATTTGGAAGACCCATTAGCGACCAAGCTTTAACTTCCTGATGTCTTGAGATGTTGCTTCAATATATCCACATAGTTTTCCTTCCTCATGATATCATCTATTTTGTGAAGTGCACCAGTCCCTCCTGCAGCAAAGCACTCCCACAACATGATGCTGCAACCCCCGTGCTTCGTGGTTGAGATGGTGTTCTTTGGCTTGCAAGCCTCCCCCTTTTTCCTCCTAACATAACATTGGTCATGATGGCCAAACAGTTACATTTTTGTTTCATCAGACCAGGGGACATTTCTCCAGAAGTACGATCTTTGTCCCTATGTGCAGTTGCAAACCGTAGTCTGGTTTTGGAGCAATGGCTTCTTCCTTGCTGAGTGGCCTTTCAGGTTATGTCGATATAAGACTTGTTTTACTGTGGATATAGATACTTTTGTACCTGTTTCCTCCAGCATCTTCACAAGGTCCTTTGCTGTTGTTCTGGGATTGATTTGCACTTTTCGCACCAAAGTACATTAATCTCTAGGAGACAGAATGTGTCTCCTTCCTGAGCGGTATGATGGCTGCATGGTCCCATGGTGTTTATACTTGCCGTACTATTGTTTGTACAGATGAATGTGGTACCTTCAGGCATTTGGAAACACCCAAGGATGAACCCGACTTGTGGAGGTCTACAATTTTTCTTCTGAGGTCTTGGCTGATTTCTTTTGATTTTCCCATGATGTCAAGCAAAGAGGCACTGAGTTTGAAGGTAGGCCTTGAAATATATCCACAGGTAAACCTAAGATTGACTCAAATGATGTCAATTAGCCTATCAGAATCTTCTAAAGCCATGACATAATTTTCTGGAATTTTCCATGCTGTTTAACAGCTGTTTAAGTTTGTGTATTAGTGTAAGTTAGTGTAAACTTCTGACCCACTGGAATTATGATATACTGAATTATAAGTGAAATAATCTGTCTGTGAACAATTGTTGGAAAAATTACTTGTGACAAGCACAAAGTAGATGTCCTAACCAACTTGCCAAATATATAGTTTGTTAACATGAAATCTGTGAAGTGGTTGAATGACTTCAACCTAAGTGTATGTAAATGTCCGACTTCAACTGTACATGCCTTTGGTGTTCTTTTACTTTTTATGGGTTGTCCAACGTTAGGCTTCCCTGGAGCAATCCGACTGCTGTCTCTCTTACTGCAGTATTAAAGGACTTTGCCAAAGTCAGCATGATTGATCCATGCTTAGATGACAACATATTGGCTTTTCTCTGTTATTGCAGATACAATGAAAAAGAGAAAGAGAACAACGAGAGATAGATTGTGTATAAATAAATCATTATTTCCCCTATTTTACATATGTTCAATAATGCCAGTGCCAGGGGATATATTGTATTGCTTTAAAAATATGGCTTTGCATCCAAAAGGCCAGTATTTTTACTTTATAGTTTGTTGTCCATCATCATGAAAATAATTTTTTGAGGATTATTTCCATGACTGATTTTGTCTCCAAAACTAATTTTATCATGTCTCTCTCTTGGCCCCAAGGAACAGATACAGTATATTGTGAGCATTATTTTTGGATCATAAAATGGCAACAGTAATAGAAAATTGTGAGATTCTCAATACATATGGCAACAGCATCTGGCTGTCCTGAACATATGTTATTGTGAGGTCCCTGTCAATTCCCAGCCCTAATTAATACATGTGTGAATTGGAATTGTGTTTTTTAATATCTCACTTTCCTCGAGATACCCTCAGAGAGTAATGTTTTGTGTGTGTGTGTGTGTGTGTGTGAGAGAGAGAGAGAGAAGTATGTACTGTCAGCATGAACTGAATTCTATAGGGAATTAGACATTTGTGAAATGCCCTTGTTGAATGTGAATTGCTAATCAGCTACTGAACAAAAAATCTGCTGAACAAGATTGTCTTACATTAGCCTACTCTAACAAAATAATTTACAAAATCCATTCTAAGATGTCACCGTTTTATCATATTGTATGGTTTTCATCTCTTAGCTTGTCATAAGTGATATCATCATGCATTGCTTTAAGGAAAAGCATAAAGTAGTGCATTGCTTTATGGAAAAGCATGAAGCAATGTCCTATTTGCTCTGGAGCAGTAGTGTCTTCAGAAGCTTGCTCCTCACTCTACTTTCTTCCTCCCTGGCTGAACGAACACTCTGCTCAGCTCCACACCTCTACTCTGCCTCCAGCTGCACCAAAGCCCTGTGTGATGTGGAGCGAGACGCCTGCATACTAATGCAGACGGAATAGGTTGCCTCTCAAGCATACCAATGCAGCAGGAAAGGGTCCTTCCTGGCAGCCGAATGCAGCTAAAATAGGGTGCCTCTTAGACATGCCAGTGCAGCAAGAAAATGGAGAATCCATCAGACGCACCTCCGGTCCTGTCCGGGATCTCTGCAGCACATGGCAGAGCTGCTGGTGCTGAACTGCAATTTAGGAGTAGAGTGAATGTAGACCAGTAATAGCAATGGGATGCTTGATTTGTCTGTGGTGTTTTGTATGGCTGTGCTGCGTTGCAGTAGTAGTAGTTGCTTAGGTAGGAGACAAGCAGTGGCTGTGGTAGATTGCCTGGCAGCTGCACTCTCTCGTTGGCTAATGTGGTAGCGGTTGTAGCTGGTGTGAGCCAGAATCTGCTGCTATTGCAGATATTAGTGTGACGGTCTGTTGTTTGATCCATCCATTGCGTATGGATGTGTGTAGTTCTCTCGAACTAGCGGCAATTATTTCTCTCTACGGCTACTTAATGGCACGCAGCTGTCCCCTGGATTTGATTATGAAACAGACATGCCGGTAGCATAACCGGTCACTATGGTGACGGCATGAATTGGGAGGATGGCATGAACTGTTGTGAGGCTTCTGATTGAGAAAACTCAGATTTAAAGCCCAATGAAAATGCCTAAATGAATGAGAAACACATTATTCTTTCCCATGAGAAGTACTGTCATGTTCTTTAGACCCAGTTCCCTGTTGGCAGAACCAGCCGAGTGGCACTTGGCTAGAGCATGTGAAAATCCCGGGTTAAGTCACTGAGAAAAACAGATGCCGAACACATTCAAGAAAGAAATTACCAATAGAAAAAGCAATTTGGTTTCATTCATATGGTTGCCTTTGTTTACTTTGGTGTCTCGATTTGGTGATTGAGAGGGTTTGAGTTGTTGAGGTCTTTAAGAAACAATGAGTGAGTGCTTATGTTGGCAGAGTGGGAGCAGCCAAAGGAGACCTAATGCTGTTACAAAAAGCTTAGCAGGACAGGAAAAAGAGCATCCATCATTGGTATATAACTGCCAGACCTTCGTTTAGACCTCCAGACAGGGTGTGTCTCTAGACTCATACAGACCCCTACCACCCAACCCTGTGTAAGGAACCAGAACCTCTAACATCTGTTTTTCCCCTATGTGCTGCTGTGGCTGTGATAAGCTTCATTAGCCCTAGGGCCGTTCGGGGACATAGAGTAATATAATTGATGAGGCTAGGCTTTAAACAGACAGGGCTGATGATACGGTATCTCTAAATTACATCTTACCCCACTTGCATGTGTTATCCTTTGAAACCTAAGGCAGAGTATTTGGAAGGATATGCACTCGGGTTGAGCTCCGGTTTGTGTGTATGAGGGTGCATTTCATCTGTGTGTATTTTATTTGTTGTATGGTATGGTGTGCATGTGTTTTGTGAGTCTAGATATTTGTATATGTGTGTGTGTGTGTGTGTATTGACAGTACTTCCGCATGTTTTTGGGTGAAATATGTGTTTGGCTGTGTGCGGATTTTTAGGAGACTAAAGCAGATAAGGGATGCAACAGAATGAAGAAGCAAAGTAAATCCTCACTGGTTGCCTGAGGCCTGCTCCGCTTTGAGTCTCACTGAACCAGCTAGATAATGCCTGGATGATGAGGGATTTCTGACCTATCAGTGGACCGCTGCTTTGTGAAGTTGAGACTAGATTTGTTTGTGTGTGGTTGTACGTGTGTGTGTGTGTGTGGCAGACACTTGGTCTACTGATGAGGTACACATGTTGAAATTGGGTTACACCTCTTAATGTTGAGGTATGTGTCTTCATGTTTAGGTACATGTGTTCATGTTAGGACTTATGTCTTCATGTTGAGGTACATGTATTCATCTTCAGGTATGTGTGTACATGCTGAGGTATGTGTGTGCATCCTGAGGTACGTGTGTGCATGTTGAGGTACACGTGTTCATGTTTAGGTACTGTAACAGGAAGAGACTGGGAACACAGTTCACGTTTTCCGGGGCCCTGGAGGGCTTTTAATTAACCAAATAACATGAAGAACAGAGAAAAGGTAAATAATCAAACCTGTACATGTCTGAGACAACGAGGCTGCGTTGCCGGCCTCATGGTGCGTTGTCGGCCAGGTCGGCCTCATGGTGGTGCTTCTGGAAGTAGGGATGCAGGCGGCCTCAGCACTCTTCTCCTGCCTGTCCTTCTCTTCTGGCCCATGTTGCTGGTTGCTTTGGGGGGCAAGCAGGATCAGTGTAAACTGTTAGTGAATATGTTGCCCTGTAGGCCCCCAGGCTATAAGATTAGCTTCATGGTTCAGGCACTCAGGACCCAGCTGATCCGTTCCTGCTTTGTCAGGGAGGGAATTAAACACACTCAATTTCCATGTGTCAGCGCGCCCGAATGCCTGACTCTGCCATATAAATACACAGGTTAATGTAGGCTTGGGTCTTTCGTTGTGACTTGGGTGTCCATCTGTGTGGTGAGAGGGTAATGCAAGTGTAAAAGCATGTGATTCTCTGAATCTAGGCAGCTCTCATCTCTGGCTGGTATTGTATTTTACTCCTCTCTTCACAGCTCCTCACCCCTCCACACCTCTCTGCTCCTCTTCTCCACCGTCCTCTCCTCACCTCTTCTTCCCTTTTGTCTGGATGGTTTTCTCATTTGTGCTGTTCTGCGTTAACTGCAAAAATGTGTGAAAACTGAAACTGAGTTATTTCTGAGTGTTGGACCTATGGGTGACTGGGCAGGAAGCGCAAACCAGTCCTTGTTATGACTGCTCCTGAGGCATTGTTATGTATCCTGTAGTATAGGTAAATAAACAGGATATCTACAGTATAGGATGTTATTTTAACTGTTGTCATGTTTTAGCAGTTGAGTTACTTCAACAGGAACATGTATATTCTGTTATCTGTTACTTGTGTGTAAGACTTGACAATCAGTAAACTGAAGTATATCGTATTTTAAAGAATGTCTCTCACAAATTCTTAAATAGAGCATCCCTATTCTGTTTAATTGCAGTATCAAAAAATGGAAAGTTGTCTCTTAGACAACAAAATGGATTATGTTTTATGAGTTTAAGCGAGGATAGAGAAAATGTAATGGACATAAAAAGTCTACACACCCCTGTTAAAATGCCAGGTTCTTGTGATGTAAAAGAATGAGACAAAGATAAATGATGTCAGAACTTTTTCCACCTTTAATGTGACCTATAACATGAACAATTCAATTGAAAAACAAACTGAGGGGGAAAAATAAAAAAAAACTCACAATAACCTGGTTGCATGAGTGTGCACACCCTTAAACTAATACTTTGTGGAAGCACCTTTTGATTTTATTACAGCACTCAGTCTTTTTGGGTAGGAGTCTATTAGCATGGCACATCTTGACATGGCAATATTTGCCCACTCTTCTTTGCAAAAGCGCTCCAAATTTGTCAAATTGCGAGGACATCTCCTGTGCACAGCCCTCTTCAGATCACCCCACAGATGTTCAATTGGATTCCAGGTCTGGGCTCTGGCTAGGCCATTCCAAAACGTTAATCTTGTTCTGGTGAAGCCATGCTTTTGTGGATTTGGATGTGTGCTTTGGGTCGTTGTCGTGCTGAAATGTGAACTTCCTCTTCATCTTCATCTTTCTAACGGACGCCTGAAGGTTTTGTGCCAAAATTGCCTGGTATTTGGAACTGTTTATAATTCCCTCCACCCTGACTAAGGCCCCGGTTCCAGCTGAAGAAAAACAGATCCAAAGCATGATGCTGCCACCACCATGCTTCACTGTGGGTATGGTGTTCTTTGGGTGATGTGCAGTGTTGTTTTTGCGCCAAACATACCTTTTGGAATTATGGCCAAAAAGTTCACCCTTGGTTTCATCAGACCATAACACATTTTCCCACATGCTTTTGGGAGACTTGATGTTTGTTTTTGCAAACTTCAGCCGGGCTTGGATCTTTTTCTTTGTATGAAAAGGCTTCCGTCTTGCCACCCTACCCCATAGCCCATTCATATGAAGAATACGGGAGATGTTGTCACATGTTGCACACAGCCAGTGCTTGCCAGAAATTCCTGCAGTTCCTTTAATGTTGCTGTAGGCCTCTTGGAAGCCTCCCTGACCAGTTTTCTTCTCGTCTTTTCATCAATTTTGGAGGGACGTCCAGTTCTTGGTAATGTCTCTGTTGTGCCATATTTTCTCCACTTGATGATGACTGTCTTCACTGTGTTCCATGGTAAATCTAATGGTTTGGAAATTCTTTTGTACCCTTCTCCTGACTGATATCTTTCAACAGTGAGATCCCTCTGATGCTTTGGAAGTTCTCTGCAGACCATGGCTTTTGCTCTGAGATGCAACTAAGAAAATATCAGGAAAATCCTACTAGAACAGCTGAACTTTATTTGTGATTAATCAGAGTCACTTTAAATGATGGCAGGTGTGCAATGACTTCTATTTAACATGAGTTTGAATGTGATTGGTTAATTCTGAACACAGCCTCATCCCCAGTTATAAGAGGGTGCACACTTATGTAACCAGGTTATTGTAAGGTTTTTATTTTTCATTTTTCCCCCTTGAAGATTTCAGTTTGTTTTTCAATTGAATTGTTCACATTATAGGTCACATTAAAAGTGAAAAGAGTTCTGACATGATTTATCTTTGTCTCATTCTTTTACATCACAAAAATCTGGCATTTTAACAGGGGTGTGTAGACTTTTTATATCCACTGTATTGAAGGGACTCATTTGAAGTCTGGTTATAATCTCCTTGCTGGTCCTATCTAATCCTATTGCTATGTGGCTGTTTTTAGAGGACTGTGGATTATTAAACTTTTTTTAGGTATTATCATTACCGTACACAACTTTGTAAGAATTTATTGATAAAGAAAGTGGACATTAAATTATAAGACAACCCCTTCCCAGATTTGCATTTTTCAAGGGAAGAGACAAATACAGTATCCTGTAATGATTGGGTACTGTGCTCAACAAAACCTGACACGGAGTGGGTAAACTGTTAAAAGACTTGATACCAAATCCAATAATAAAATCAGTGTTAAATCTTAATACTAGAAGTGATCTAATTCTGCCCTAAGTAGATTGGTTAAAACACCAAAATAGTGTTTTAACCAATTCCGGTAGGTCCCAGCTGGTGTTATAACAAACCATTTCAAAACATGTCAGTATGATGTGTTTCAACTCTCAGAGTTAATGTTCTGTATCCTTTAAGTTGGCGGCAGCTCGGTTGCAAATAGCTTTAATGTTTTATAGCACTTTGTTTTAAGTGTAATTTGTAGGATTTGAAGCGATAATGTTTTTTCCATTCTGGATTAAGCAGCTTTTTTCTGGGAGACATGAGGAAGGGGTCCTGGATGTCAACAGTGCCTGGTGCTGCTGTATCAGTGAGAGGATGAAACGCCATCTGTTTCCCCTCATTCAGACCACTCTGTGAGCTGGGGAAATGTCATTTAGCTTAGCGTGACAACTTTCATTACACTCACCAGTAACAGTCCCACAGTGTTTTCAAGCCCCTGTGGACAGACTGGCAGGCTCTCTGGGTTTGATGACGACGATGATGAGGGAGGACAGTTCTGGCCCGGTTTACTTATACTTTCTGTTGCAGGTGTCCTCTTTCATAATCGTTTTGCCCTCATCACACGCACGCACACGGACGCACACAAAAACGCATATTTACATGCACTTATACATGAATGCTCATACATACTGGACATAGATACATACATACATAAACACATAGACATCTAACTTAAATAGAGTATATAAATTAATTGACCTTTGAAATCTTATTTTTACTAACCCTGTCCTTAACCCTAAATTATTTGCAAGGCATTAGACTGGTCAACAACTGGACTGTACTGACTAACCTAACACACAATTCCTTCTACCTTTTGACAATTAAAACTAGAAACTAAACATAGTGTCTAACCCAAATTCTAACCCAAAGACCCTAAACCTACCAACTAAGCAAACAATATATCATTTTTAGGGAAATTGGAAAATGTCTTGATTCATTACATAGTTTACCACAGTTTGAATAAATGCTTAAATGTTATATACATGCTCCCCATTTGTATAGTAAAACTGGTTGACACAGACCCACACAGCAGACACACACAGAGGTAACATCAGGCCGGATACAGCCTCCACAGAGCTGCCAGCTCTACAGGAGCTTGGTGCCAGGTGTCTGAATTTTACAGCCTCAGCGTGAAAACAATGATCGCCTTGCCTCTCTACTAAGGAGAGAGGAACAGAGGAGGGAACCAGCGATGAGTGGAGAGAGAGGTAGAGATAAAGAGAGACAAAAAATAGATGGCTGATGTAAAGACAGTGGACAGACAGACAGTCATAGATGGGTAGATACATGGGTAGATAGCGAGAGAGAGACAGACAGACAGAGGGAATCAGATGTCTATATTTTCCATTCACAGATCTTGAGAAGAATGGAGTATAAAGCCTTAATGTTCCAGTTCAGTCACAGTGAATGAATCACTAAGATGGGTCTCAATGTGGCTGGGCGTGGCAAAGACGATGCCATTAGATGAGAATAACGATGTGGATCCATGGTTATTGGACCAATATATTGGGGCTGTGGGATTTTCTCAGGGTAATAACCAGATACTGGATAGTTAAATGGACATCATATATTGTATCTATTATTCAGTACCTTGTTCTCCAGGTTTTTTCTCTAGTTTTTTAAAAAGTTGCACAGACTTATATGCCTTTGATCGGTCGTTAGGTTTGTTATGCATTGTAGATTAGGCCCTGTTCAACCACATTTAATCTACAATACATACAGTATGTATGAATTGTAGATTAAATGGTGTGATCACTGTAAAAATAGGCAGGCTGCGCTGAATGTGTTTGAGGTTAAATGTGGTGTTTTATTAGTATTTGACTGGAGGCTGAAGAACAGTGGTTTTCGTTCTCAGTGAGAGATTGTCTGGAGCACACACCAGTGGAGTTATGGAAGGCTGATTAGTCCTCTAGGTTAATGAGATAAATTGCAATCTTTAGCAATAATATACAAAACAACACACCCACAGGAATCCTGTCTGAATAGAAACAGATAGTGTTTTTCAAGTTACCCAACATGCTGGGATTTAATCATCCTTTTCCCGATGCAGGTTTGAAATCGAATTGGCCTGGATCAAGATAGTGCTATTTTTATGGATGAGAACATTTTGATTTGCTCTGATGGATTGGAGACAGTATGTTGTCTTTGTGTTCATCATGGTCATAAACTTACCAAAGTATGTTTATGGAAATCTGATTAACCCCCGGCAGGGGAGAGGAATAGCCATAACTTGTCACTAGTTGACAGCACTACTATCAGATCAGCAGCAATGAAAATTATCACTGACCTTATCACTGACAGCATCCAACTTATATAAGAAAAACATATTTCCCCCCTAAGTCTTTATAGATTCCAGTATTGGCTATTTAAACGGACAGGAAGAATGAACTGCTGTGTTTGATTTCCATAATTGGGCCTCATAAATGTTTTCAGGAAAAACTCTACAGTGCCAGAGGCCTATCGAAAATCAATGTGAGGAGCTGGCGTAGCGATGGTCAAGGCTCCTCAGTGCTCCCCATCATCTGGGGCAGGACCCGTCCAGTCCTGTCTTTCCCTGCCCTTCCCCTTCTTCCACCCTGGGTCCAGAGCGAACACCGTCACAGCCCAGAAGGCTCCAGGTCTCTAATTGATTTCTTCAGTCTCATTAAGAGGCTAATTTCCGCCTGTGTTGCTGCTGCTTTCCAGAGAAGTGTCTCGCAATCGAGACTCTCCTGTTAACGATGTTGAGCCGAGCCAAGCTGAGTGCTTTTCCTCTTTCAGCCCGCCCTGCTAGATTAGACATATTGTGTAATGTGTTCACAGTCAGCCCTGGCTGGCTTCTGCCCCACCAGAAGGATCTGTCTCCGTCACTGGGCCGTTAGCATATGCAGATTATCCCCTGGGGGAGAATAATTTGTGTAATCTGGGAATAGAACCAATACAGGCAGACAGTTCATATTCACAATGCACCTCAGATAGGGATGAATATACATAGCAAATATTCATCATACATTCAGGCTACCACTCTCCACTAATACACAGGCTAATATACATGGTCATTCAGTTTGAACCATAACAAAATTCATTTTGTGAACAACAGGATTGTAGGATTGTCATAACTTCTTTACAAAAATAATACATATTTTGTAGCCAAAAGCACATCACCTGTAAACATGAATAAACAATATGCAGTTGATACAGTAAATATTCAGATACTATAGGCTGTCTGTTGGATGTGAAGCACATAGAGGTGCATAATGGATACGCCTCAGCTTTAAGTGTCCATGTTTGCGCCACTCGAGAGCCAGCTCTATGGTGGAACAATATTGTAGAGGCTTGAGGGATGTTACAAACCCTGTGGGATGTTAGGGTACCTGCATGCGTAACAAGGGAGAACAGTTAATTTGTTAGCAAGGGAGTGGTCTTCTGTTTGCTCCAGGCATGAGTCGAACAGGAGGAAGTGGTGATTGCTAAGCTAGCAGCATGACATGCATAACAGATGCAATACATTAAGCATGAGAATAGAATGGTTTATTAACTACTAATTTGTTCATTTGAAAAGGAAAATAAAGGACACTAATTACTTTGATGTTTTTAGAGACTTATTTTTTAGTAGTTTAATAGTTTATATTCATCAGAGGTCACCTGCTACCAACAGATCAGAGCGGCCCGGCTGGTGGCTTGTAGGGTTCATTAGTTCTGCCATACCATTCTGTTTCAATTAACTCAAATACTCAGCTCACCTGTTTTGGAATAGTCTCTTGCTGAGTAAAAGCTCATTAAAAGATAGAAATGGATCTCTACAACATCACAGCAATAAGAAGAATTCCACAGATTATCCTGCCCTGTTAGACATGTCAAATTAGTCCCCAACAATGAGGTAGACTGGTCCTGTGTTGGCTGGATGCTGTGTTCTCTGACTTTTTGCTTAGAATGTATGAATAATGTACATAATAATAAAATTAACATTATTCTTCACTTAGATTTTTTTAGTCAATGACTAGGCTTAATCTGTGTCCACCAAACCATCCCTAAATACATTACTCAATTCCGAAGATATTTGACAGATACGTACTTGTAATTTACATGATTATTTATATGTGTTGTCAATATTAGATGTGTTGTAAATGCAACTCACTGTCTCGGGTGTTATGACTTTTATCCAGCGGTTCATTTGAGCCGGATCCTGCTGGAACAGGATCCCGCACCTCTCTGATTTTCCTCAGTTTGTTCCAGCACTTACTTTTCACTGGGTGTCTTTCCTTACATTGGACCGCACCCCTGGAACTAACTTCCTGAGAGCCTAAGGGCTGCACAATTACTCATGGCTTTTAAAGCTGGCCTTAAGACGTGCCTTTATCAGTTGGCCTACCCTCCCCTTTTATCAAATTATACTGTACATTATTAGATAATAATATGTATTATAATTATATTTCTCTGTATTAACATTATAGTTTAATGTATATATTCTGCATATACAGCTCCGGAAAAAATTAAGAGACCACTGCACCTTTTTCTTTCCTTTCCAAAAAAGTTGAAAAGTAAAGTTTTGAGTGAGAAACAGAAGCATTCAATTTGCAGTGGTCTCTTAATTTTAACCCTTCTGTATTTTTTTATTTAATTTTCTCTTCTGATAGTTCTTTTATTAATTTAATATTATTATTTTCGTATTTCTTATTTTCTTTTTCATGCACTTTGAGATTATTCCTCTATAATGAAACGTGCTTTACAGATGCAATGAATTATTATTATCGTGACTAAAAGCAATCAGAGTTCACAAAGTTGCCTATTCCTGCACCCTCTTGTAGTCTCAGCACTGCCTGACAAGATTGTGAAAGTTGTAGCTTTTTGTTGTCCGCTATTTGCGCTACCGATGTGTTTTATTCGCAACGATTTGTCAACCGATCCATGTCTCTCATGTGCTCCAATGTGTTCTGGGACCTCCCGATTTACAAATCAAGCACTGCCTTTATCTCAACGGGAACTCTAAACCCCTCCTCTTACCCCACCATCTCTCCCTCTCTACACTTCTTAATCAAAATCATCATCTATTTGTGGGATAATAATGGAATGATATAATGCAATCACCATTGCTGCAGAGTTGTAATACATGACCTGGTTTGTGTTCATTTCAGGTGGATCACAGAGTTGTGGCACGGAGAAAGATAAACAGCTGGGAAGGAAGAGGACAACCTTGACCATTCCCGGCAGCCCTTCAGAAACACACTCGTGCTCTCACATTAACCGTGGACTACAACTCCATCAGCCACTAGCAGCCTGTACAGGGAGGACACAGATGCCCATGACCACTTGCGATTAATGTCACACTCCTCACCAACCCTCCAGGACATTCACAGGAACCCTGTCTGTCCTCAAAGTGCAGTGTGACCTGACAGATATCAGACAGCATGCCTCCAAGCCCCCTCCCCTGGCCCCCACTGGCATGGCTGTGGGCAGGGCTCCTTTTGTCCCTGCTACCCCTAGTACGGAGCGGGGAGTGCCCGCGGCTGTGCGTGTGTGAGGTACGGCCCTGGTTCACCCCCCAATCCACCTACAGGGAAGCGGCCACGGTGGACTGCAACGACCTGCGGCTGACACGCATCCCCTCCAACCTGTCCTCTGACACCCAAGTGCTGCTGCTCCAGAGCAACTCCATCGCCCACACCAGTGGGGAGCTGGAGGCCCTGTTCAACCTTACGGAGCTAGACTTGTCCCAAAACAACTTCAGCAGTGTGCAAGCTGTGGGCCTGGCCAACATGAATCAACTCACCACTCTGCACCTAGAAGAGAACCATATCGGCCAGTTGTCAGACCACTGTCTGCAGGACCTCAGCAACCTACAGGAGCTCTACATTAACCACAACCACATCAGCACCATCACTCCAGGGGCCTTCTCCGGCCTCCGAAGCCTCCTGCGTCTCCACCTCAACTCCAACAACCTCAAGGTCATCAACAGCTGCTGGTTTGAGGCAACGCCCAACCTGGAGATCCTGATGATCGGTGAGAACCCAGTGGTTGGCATCCTGGACATGAACTTCAAGCCCCTGGGGAGCCTGAGGAGCTTGGTGCTGGCTGGCATGGACCTCACTGACATTCCGGGGAATGCCCTGGTGGGCCTGGATAACCTGGAGAGCCTTTCTTTCTATGACAACAGGTTGGTCCAAGTGCCCCAGGTGGCGTTGCAGAAAGTACCTAACCTCAAGTTCCTGGACCTGAACAAGAACCCGGTGCACAAGATCCAGGAGGGAGACTTCAGGAACATGCTGCGACTGAAGGAGCTTGGCATTAACAACATGGCAGAACTGGTGTCCATTGATCGCTACGCCCTGGACAACCTACCTGAGCTGACCAAGCTGGAGGCCACCAACAACCCCAAACTGTCGTACATTCACCGAATGGCCTTCAGGGATGTGTCTTCCCTGGAGAGCCTAATGCTCAACAACAACGCTCTCAATGCTGTCTACCAGCGCACCGTGGAGGCGCTGCCCAACCTGCGTGAGATCAGCCTGCACAGCAACCCGCTGCGCTGTGACTGCGTCATCCAGTGGATGAGTTCCAACAGGACCGGCGTACGTTTCATGGAGCCTCTGGCCATGCTGTGTACCTCGCCGCTTGAACTCCAGGGCCAGCGGGTCAGAGAGGTGAGGTTGCAGGATTCACCAGAGCAGTGCCTGCCACTTATCTCCCACGAAACCTTCCCCAGTCAACTGAGCCTGGACCTGGGCATGAGTGTCAGCCTGGACTGCCGAGCCATGGCTGAGCCCGAGCCAGAAATTTACTGGGTGTCTCCTATGGGGAGCAAGATCACAACGGAAACAGTGTCAGAGCGTTACCACCTGAGCAGCGAGGGCACATTGCGGCTGTCCCACCTCCGGGTGGAGGACTCGGGCCGCTACACCTGTGTAGCCCAGAACCCAGAGGGAGCTGACACGCGGGTCTGCACCATCCGTGTTAACGGCACTCTGCTGGACAGCGCAGAAGTCATGAAGATTTATGTCAAGCAGACCGAGTCCCACTCCATCCTGGTCTCCTGGAGGATCAACTCTAACATCATGACTTCCAACCTCAAGTGGGCCTCTGCCACCATGAAGATTGACAATCCCCATATTACCTATACAGCACGTGTGCCCGTCGACGTGCATGAGTACAACCTGACCCATCTGCAACCAGCCACTGAGTATGAGGTGTGCCTCACCGTCTCCAACATCCACCTGCAGACCCACAAGTCGTGCGTCAATGTGACTACGCGCGGCACCACGTTCGCCCTGGATGTGTCCGACCAGAGACCCAGTGCCGCCCTGCTAGCTGTCATGGCCACAATGATGGCCTTCCTCAGCCTGGCCACTGCCGGGGTGTATGTGGCCCGACGCTGGAAGAGAAAGAACTACCACCACTCCTTGAAGAAGTACATGCAGAAGACCTCCTCCATCCCTCTCAATGAGCTCTACCCGCCCCTCATTAACCTGTGGGAGGCAGATAGTGAGAAGGACAAGGAGGGAGGGGTGGATAGCAAGCCCTCCCCAGTGGACACCACACGCAGCTACTACATGTGGTGAGGGGGGCCCGGCCCAAGCTGCCCCGCCACCAGCACAGACTTTTGTCATTTTTAAGCAAAAGTTGCAAATGTTTTTTTTTTTGTATATTTCAGCTTTGCTAATATGTAGCAGAGTGATAAGGACAGGATTTGTATTAGTATAGCGTATCGCCATTGTTTGACATTCTTTCACTTTAATTGTTTTGAATATTCCAAGATGGCAGCTGTGTCTGGCTTCCAGGTTGTCTTAGTTGCTGTGCTTTATAATTGTGATGTGCTTTTGATAGCACAGCTTTTTGGCTTGTTGCCATGGACTCACTTTTTTAGGGTCAATGATAAGGTAGCAGGGACTACTAGTAGGTAAAGGTTTCTCTGGCAGTGCTGATAAGAGATTGCAATGTTTTTCTCTCTTTTTGTAAAACAGGTAATCTGTTGTGCACCGAAATGTTATGGAGTTTGTATGGACTTCAATTAAAAGCTAAGGGGATTAGACTTGTTATACTGTCTACGGAATAACGTTAGCAATTGTACGGTAATGTTGTATCAACTATTATTTGAAACTTTTTACATTTTAATTGGGAAACAATTTGGGATTAGCTAGTTTGCTGATAGATGTGCTGTAAAGCGCTAGAAATGTTCATGTTTGATAACATACAGTTACTAGGTAGAGTAGTAGCTTTTTAAAATTCACTCCTTTCTAATTTGCAAGAATATGTTGCTGACCACTTCTATTACATCATCACACAAAATGTTGTATATTGAGGAAGTAGTTGAAATAAATAGCATTTTTGTTCTTTTTTGTAAGAATTATGTCTCTCGATTTTGATTTGCACATTTATTTAAAGGAATTGTTCGACCCATGTTCTTATTTGAGTGAAATTCAGTTTACCCTGAGTTATTCTTGAAGGCCAATGGAGTCATTTTCCACAACAAGCCATTAGCATTGTTTAAATTCATGAATGGAAATGGTGCGTCCCACTTTACCAAAGCTGCACTGCAAGCGGAAAAAAACTCCAAACTAAGACTGGGCCGAACTATTCCTTTAAGATTCACACTGCAACAGTGCCCATTCCTCTGACTCTAATCAGCCCTACAAAGAGCACAGACTCTGTCGGCTTAACCACTCCCAGTCTCCTCTTCCTTAGTGTGCTTGTGCGTGTATGCATGCTATATCAATGAAGGAAAATCAGTCGCTGACTCATTAATGGTGGGACTGGGCTAATATTGTACAAGATAACCACATTCACTTTCCAAGACTGTGAAATATGGTTCCAACGTGAGGTGCCAGATGGTGTTGGTGCTGTCCCCCTGGTCCTTCAAAATAATTTCTCTCACAATACTCACATTACAAACATGCAGAGAAACATCAATGAATCTTCCAGGGTAGAGGAATGCCAAGAAACATGATCTCCCAGACAGAATGTAATATACCTGTGGAAAGGATGTGAAAAGGAAAGGACTGTGATGGATATGACCAGCTGGAGGGTTTAGCACCATCGTCAATCCTCTGTCTGTTTAGAATGGTGTCTTATTGCTCTGTAAGCTGCATTAGTTGAGAGGATACAGTGTGTTAACTGAGGGCTTATGCCTCTACAGAGCAGAAGAACAGCCAATACGGCTTTCTAGAACCCTGTTTATCCCTACTTTTAACGGACCCCAATCAGATCCCAATGTATCTTTTGTCTACACCTGTTAAACGTGGGCACAATAAGAATGTAGGCAAGGACAAGTTTTATTCATTTGTATTTGAGATTGTGTTGCCCTCTTGTGGGAGTTACAATAAAGCTCTAGCATCACTAGTTAGTGACCATAACAATAATGTGCTATGTAAAAAACATTAAATATTAAGTACAATTAATGAATACAAATAAGTCAAGGAAATAATTGTAACGGCATTAACATAATTTCTTCCCAAAGAAGTAGTATTGTTGATGTGCCTACAAAACACTAACTATCAATCAATTTGTAGATTTGATTTGAGTTAAATCAGCTATAAGACAATGGCAGACATTCTGTTCACTTTCATAGCAAGAACGAGGGGCTTGGTCAAAGGCAAGAGTTCAATCAAATAAATTGTTTATTTTTACCAGAACAACCTGCACATCGTTGAAATGGTATTTATTCTTATAAAAAATATCCTGTTATTTTATAACAAAGAAAATCAAAAACATCCCAAATTGTCATTGTTCATTAATAACACTAACAATGTCCGTGTGAAGAGGTGCACTTGATTTGCTTAGCCCGGTAGGCTAGGTCAGCAGAGCTTTCCACCATTTTTTTTTTAAAAAAAAAGGTCCACCAGTCATGTAGCAAGGATCATAGGTCAAAGTCTAAGGCTGCTCCGGGGAAACGCAGCGGAAGCCGAGGTTAGAGGCCGAGCTGTCAGGAGTGTTCTGACTACGTGCTGCACACCTGTACCTATAACAGTAGGACTGGAGGGGAGAGGTACACACACAAACAATGTCAACGCAGATTACAATCCCAGCATATAACACGACGGAAGAATACTTAAGGAAAAAACGAAAGTAATATTCCTTAAACTAATTGATGATCAAACTAAGTATATAGGTGGAAAGATAGGTATTCTTTAGCCCATGAACTATACAATTCCCTATTTTAGCAGCACTTTGTCAACGGTATCACTAATCAGTACGTAGACATTTTTTGCATAGCCAAGCAGTGCTCAGGAAAGTATGAAATAGAATTGCTTAATGCCAACACCCCACAACATTAAAGATGGATGGTAATGTTTGCTTGTACACGTTCTGAACGGCTTCCCATCTGCAGCAGCATGCTGTCAAACTGCAAGCCTGATTAGCTAGACAAACAGGAAGGAAACCAAGACAGATGTTTGCAATAAGCAAAACAACATGGAATCCATGATTGGTTTTGATTTTGTGGTTCTGAAGGTCACATCAAATCACTGGATGAAATACATTATTGGCGACATAAACACTAGAACACAGACAAACAGACCGTCCAAAGCTGCAGCACAGTTGCTGCTTATTTTACAGTCATTTACGGAGTCCATATCTCACTCACCTATTCTATGCAATACCCCAACACTATAGAAAATTGTTTAAATAAATGTTCTATCTGTATGTGGCAGTGAGCAGTGTAAGGCTACTTTTTCCATCTAGCATTCAACAGTCGAGAGGTATGTCAAACAAGTCATTACTCAAAAGAAGGTAGGATTGATGCACTTAAGTTTTAAAACAGTATCAATGTGTTTTCCAATCACAAAGCCTGTTTGACTGAAATCCTCTCCTCTGTCACAGTCCTTGAGATAAAACAATCCCAGCTCTGTGCTTGGGATTCGGTTTGCATGCTGTCCATCGCATCACCAAGGCAACCGGGGTTGGTGGGCAGATTGGGTCAGCTTCTCAGGAGGCGGAGTTAACAGCTCAGTATACTGTGGGCCTCCCATAGTATCACCTAGCAACTGTACCAGGGAATTATGACAATACACTGTGTTATACAAGCTGAAAGACTCCCTTTATCTTCACTAGCCGAGTCTGGCCAGTCTTCATGCACAAAGAAGCCTAAACACACCAAAGCCTTGCGTGTCTCTGGACTATACAGAAAGGCCACCGCAGGTGACAAGGCAGAAGCACTGTCGATTCCTGGTGGCCAGTGCATTGAGACAGCCTATGGCCGGTATGCACTGTATAACCCTTTAGGTAACGGTTGCCTTGGTTACCTTATGGCACATGTAGGAGCCTCCCTTCTTCACTTTGTCTGTGCCTGATGGCGGGCCGGTCTATAATAGGGGAGAACATATCAACGTGCAGAACAATCTCCACAGATTTGGGTGGCAGAGGAATGTGTGTGAGTGACTGTGTGTATTACTGGGTTTCGCTGTCGGTCAGTGGTGTGGTGGACCGTCCACCAGTCAGCCGTCCACTCCCAGGCATTCCCCACCATGTTATACAGGCCATAGCCATTAGCAGGAAATGACATCACCTACAGGAGAAAAGGTTTCAGCGTTATTTCTACATTATTTACCTATAAGAAGTCCCTTCAGAGATGCACATTTATTGTATTGCATAGGAAAAACATCAGTTAAATAGAACTACAGATGAACATTGACATGAATAAATTAAAACACTGTAACATCTTACAAAAAACAAAGAATATGTGGGTCTATATCTCCTATATATTATGCATAATTAGTGTAAGTATTGTTACTGACAGTAACGATTTTTACTCTTTATGTTTGAGGCACTCGATTTTGCAATTACAAACATCATTATTATTATTAGTGACTTGGTAACAGCTCCAAAAAATGTTTGTCAACTACAAGAAACGCTCTCTGATTCCCTACTTCATAGAAAGACCTCTACATGTTATAGAATGTGTGAGTCTGGAAAGACCTGTAAAATTATTTTACCATTACTATGTATTTCATTAATTCATATCAATGTTCTCTGATCTAGAATAGCTGTGAGCGTGTGTGTGGTAGTGACATTATTGTAAGCTGTTGTTTATCTCTCTAATCTCCAATGAAACACTGTTCCTGTTGGTAAGCTGTGGCTGAATCATTGATCTACTTCCTGTTTCAGCACAACAGACTGTGGATAAGGTCCTCCCTAAATTCATAGTCAACACAGATCCCTTTGATTTCACAGTCTTTTTCAGTCAGACTAGTTTTAATGTATACTAAGTTATAGTCTCTCTCTCCCATGCTTTTACCGGTGATGTTTTGGTGTATCCATCCTCTCCTGTGTTGTGTGTCGGGAACTCTCCCTGCCAGAGGTTGGCATAGTGCTGTCCTTTAGGGTTTAGCTTGTTCCCCCATGGGTACAGTCTAAAATACAGAAACATAGAATTGGGGCAGTGGATACCTGCCACCAGGAACTACAGGTTCACTTGGAAACAGGCCTCCTACAGGTCTTACGAGCCCCTCAGGATTTCAGCAGGTACAGGAGGGAAATTGTAGGACATGTTTGTGTTACAAGCAGTTTTAGAAAGACATTATAGAATGTTCTCCCCTTGTCTGTCAATTTCCAAACATGCGTTCCTTCAATTTTCCATCAGTATAAAAACCTCTTAAGTCTTATCAGCAGGGCAACAAAAAGTAAAAAAATAAAACCGTTTCCAAACAGTAAAACTGTTTCCCATGCGGGGTTGCCTGATTTGAGAAACTCTGGGGAAAAACTGCTTCCTTCATAGCACCAAGGTTAATGAGTAGCCTCTGGTAACTGCAAAATGCAGCTGCAATAAACAGAGCAGTTTCTGTTCTATTTCTCTAACAATTAAACAGGATGTATAGGATCCCTTTTTACTGTGATTAAATGTTGTCTACCACTAGCAGCACCTTAACACCAAGTAACAAGCTGTGTATGTGTAAATGTACTACATTTAATGAAAGCAATTCTGCTTCTGAGCCCATTCCAGAAAGACAAAACTGTGGAACTCATACCCGTTAAAACAGACTGGACGGAATCTTCCGGTTAATCAGACCCAGGGGGACAAAGAACATTACTGATGATAGTATTTTTTTTTTTTTTTTTTACAAAAGAAGATCATTTACTATTATTGATACTGAAGGCGAATCCCTTCACACACTGGTCTAGTTGGTTGGTGCCTGTCTAGTACTTGGGCAAATCGTAAGTAACCGTGCTCAAATGTGTGTCTGGGCAGACAGTGCTCTAAGGATTTATTGCCGGCTGTGGGCCCTGGGTAAACCACTTTGCTCTGTGGCCAAATATTTTAATGGTGTAATACGTTTTAGTTTTGCACTGCATTTGATTTTACGTATTAGTATAGGTTTTGTAAGCAGCAGTTATTGGATTCTGCTTTTAATTATACTTCCCGGATATACGCTGGAGTGTTCCTGTGAACACCATACGGGTCCAGTTATCCCTGTGTTCAGGTTTATCTGGAGTTACCTATTCAGCTTAGTGGGAAATACTGTCGGTACACAGCGTATCTGGGTGCCATCTAGTGGACGGGACATGCGTGACATGACTGCCGGTACTACATTCCCCAGTGGATCAGCCAACCTTGGGAACATTTTAGGGACACTTTGAAAAAGAACATTGGTCACTGTTCTCTTAATAAATACATATTTTATTGCTCTGCACCAGCCTCTGCCTCCTTATAGCAACTGTTATGCTGCTATATAACCTGAAGTTAATCTTCGGATTATTTTTGAGTTCCTTGGACATATTACCTAGACGGCGTTGTGTCAACAAAATACCCTTGGCCGCTAGCACGCACGCGCACACACGCGCGCGCGCCCACACACACGCACGCGCCCACACACACGCACGCGCCCACACACACGCACGCGCCCACACACACGCACACACCTGTCCTGGAGGCCCCCTCTGCAGGCATACTCCCATTCAGCCTCTGTAGGTAGTCTTTTGTGGGCCCAGGTACAGTAGGCCACAGCATCCCCCCATGACACATGCAGAACAGGGTGGTCTAGCCTGCACACACAAACAGTGATTGTGGTTATTGTGCTTATTGTGTTTTCTGCACAGTTCTAGTTGGACTGGTACATGTGGGTGGCTGACAGCTCATAGGTCATAGGTCAGAGCAGGCCGGTCAAATATAATAATGTCCAAACTGGAGAAATGATAATAGACATAGATATACACACAGGTTTGATTGTGTCCATGTGCATATGGTCATTTAACAGTACAGCAACACATACTGTATCTTCCGCCAATAACAACAATAAAGGCACAAAAGTCACCCTTTACAACTATCAGATGGACTGGCATTTAAAGTTTGTGTTCATCGGCATGTGAATTATGACTAGTGGATTTCCAACATCATTACAATGGGCCAGTGCAGAGACTCGTACCTGTCTGTGATGCTGGAGTCTGGGCCCTCAGGGTGCCTCCAGTCGGCTCCTCTGACTGGCAACCACCAGGGGGCAGCAGCCACCTGACAACCAGGAAGCGACAACAACCATTGTGACGTGTGGCACGGTGGAAGTTTGACCACAAGAAAAGTGGTCTTAAGTCAGTTTTGCATTACCAACACTTCACCCCCCAAGTCAGTCTTAAAGAATGGATACCTAAAGAAAGCTAGGCCGATGGCCCAGTGAGCAAAATGTTGTCTTTTAGATGTCTGGTAAATACATCTAAATGTGGTTCCCTTTTGGTTAAAATACATCTTGAAAGTTAAAATACAAGTACTGCAAAGACATGGCTGTAATTCAGGGCAGTGATTTAGACCACTTCACAATTCAGACTACTATATTCATGTTTGTTAAACATGAAATAAAGTGCACTAATGGATACTCCATTTTCTTAAATCAAATACTGCTTTGGTTTAATATTCCATACCGGAACCGGTTTAGGTTTAATTCTAAATAGACAAGTCTTGTTTATTTTACCCCATAACTGAGGTTGGTGATTAGAATACATATTTCCAGACCCAACCAGTTAATTTGGACTATGTGATAATGCGGTCATTATACGGCAAGTCATTAATTTATTTATTTTTTACTCCATTTCTTGACTCCCAGTGGACTCAATGTCTCCCGAGCCACATCTAATGCCGTTGCGTTTCTTATCATGACGCTTGCTCAACCAGGTCTAGAGCAGGTCTAGAGCATACACCAGAAGGACCACACTCTGGAGGTAACCATATTCAGTCGCACAACGTTACACAGACCTGAGCTAATCCGCAAGCAGGATTCAAACCCTGCCCTTGTAATGATACAGCTAACTGCAAGGCTGTGACTTTATGGCTGGCAAGGAATGTTTCTTGTCTACAATTTCCTTTGTATATCCCATCAGATATATATCTAACGTTAAATTACTTTTGGTACTCGAACACAAATGCAAAAACATCAGTGGATACCGCAGTTTGCTGGGATAAATCAATGTACTCTTGAATAAGCTTGTGTATTTAATCAGTTGAAATAACATTAAGCTTTGCGCATATTATAATTCATATGACATATGCTTTTTACGTATTGATGTTTTTCAGTGCAGAACACCATAGCTGATATTTTAGTGGAATCAAAAAAAATGATTAGGTAAATAGATAAAGATGGTTGTCCCCAAGCCGCCAACCTTAAGGTCAGCAGCTCAATGTATTTACATGTAAAAACTGTAACTCGACATTGGGACGTAGTTAAAAAAGGAGCCCAAGGATGAAAACAAAGCCTGTGAACTTCCTCCATGGGCCAAGCCCCCAGTCCTCCCAATCACTATGCTAATGGGTGTGTTCTGATATCCTCCATCCCCTGAGGAAAACAACACAGTCTGACACAGAGGTCCACTGTCAAGGCCCCAGTAGAAATCCATTGCATGGGGCATTGAACCATTTGTCTTGCGCAGTCAAATGTGGTGTTCTTGCACACTCAATCTTTTGCTTTGAAAAGAGGGCTGGAGCGGTAATGTTACACAGGGACAAAGGGAGGTGTGTGAACTTATGTCCAATCACAGTATGTGAACGTAAGTGAAACTAAAACAAAGTTAGAAAATGAATAATGTGCTGAAACTGCCGAAATCCCCCAGTCAAAGCACAACCCCATCGAAAAAAAAGAAATTAACCAAATTTACGCAATTCATGCAGAAATGGTGACCATTCACCCAATTTCAAGTGGAAGTGTAAATGAAGCTTGTTGTTGTCTTGTCTTGTTGTTAATCTTTCAAAACATAGTGATTTCCAAATGTACTTGGACAGTAACATGTTTTTGTATTTTTTTTGCTCTTTATCTCAGCACTCCGGATTTTAAATCATGCATTCACTATGGGGTTGAATGTGCAGACTGTCAGCTTTAATTTGAGCATTTTTACCTATATTGAATGGACCATTTGGAAATTACAGCACATGCTATACATAGTTCCCCAAACTTAGTCTGATTAATATGAATAGTAAAGTATTGGGATTATGCCTCATTGCTGTATTGACACCGGGACATTGAGACTGGTGTTTTGCAGGTAATATTAAATTAAGGATTTTTTTATTTATTTATTTTTTTTTACTTTTGAACAGTAGTGCAAGTAGGTTAGTAACACTTAAGAGGTTCACAGCGGAAAACAGAGTATACCTTTATCCTCTGTTGCCTTTTTGTTTTTGGTCGATGCTCTCAAGCGTACTTACTGCCTGTGAGATCTGACTTTTGACCTCCTCACTCAACAGCCCCTCGAATACAAACGAGTCTCCAAACTTCTCTGCCTGTAAGAGTGGGGAGGGAGCAGTGACAGTATCTTAGGACAATAACCAAAGAAGAGGGATCTCAACATCCAAGTCAGTCACATTTTAAAACCTACCTCAGTGACGTAGCCTGTGGCGTTGGTGAAGCTCTGGAACTGGTGGTTGCTGACCT
>JACXGI010001536.1:49183-79588 GCA_016801175.1 Esox masquinongy
CACACACACACACACACACCAGGGCCATCTACAGACACATCAGTAGGGACGTCTATCATCACATTTTGGCAAAGGCAAAGGTCACATTTGGTCTAGGAGCATTTTTAGACTTGCTTCAGGGTTCATTGAGTAAGAAATAGATGTTGATGTTTTAGAAACATGTGATTCATTTATTATCATCAAAAATCGAAATCTTGAATTATTCTGCCATATTGTATACAAATTTCCCTAAGGTGGACAGAATGTTGACAAATGTTTTGACATGGTATACACCTTTCCCTAATGTCTGATTGGTGATGATACTACTGAAGTTAAGTGTAATGGCCTCCTGAGGAATGATAGAAATTCTATTTATAGATGACGCATATACAGTGGATATAAAAAGCCTACACACCCCTGTTAAAATGCCAGGTTTCTGTGATGTAAAAGAATGAGACAAAGATAAACCAAAACGTTATAGGATATGGATGCAAAGAATGACCATTTATGGTCAAATCATAGATTTAATCATAACTTTGTTTAGAGGCTATAGAGTTTACGTTTCTTCTGTTTTTCAAACATAGGTTGGAAATGGTAACTCAAGATTTCCCCTTATAGCCGCCCTCACCTCCGAGTTAACCAGTAGAAATAGAAGCCTAAAATTGTTTCCTCTAGTTTATGACTTATAAACAAGATACTTTAGGGGATATTTTTATTAATTTTATTGACAGGACATTAGCAAGTAGAGGCTAGCGAGACATGTAGGAAGAGAAGAGCACAGATAGTCGGCTGATGCTCGAAACCTTGTCGCCAAGAGGTACTGTACATTTGGTCCGGAGTTAGGAACTTAAAGTAGACTCCGATACAAAGTACTGTATTCTGAACAGAATACATGACGTTTTGTCAGCATATTGATTATTTATCGATAAATACGTTTCGAAGCTACTGAATGTGCACCTAGGACAGACCATCAGTCGAACTAAAACATATATTGTTCGAGAACCATACATAGAAACCTGCTGACAGCGACTACAGTGAGACTAAAATATAAACATCACAACAGAAAAAGTGGTAATAGCCGTATAAAACAATTACGGAAAGAACGCTTGAACCACATTTTGCTTCTACCTCACTGCGAGTATATGATTCTTTCCCATTCGTCGGAGTGTCCGTAAGCTTCTCATTTGACGTTTTAGCGTATATGACAGAAGGGTTTTCAATGAGTATGGAGCTTTCCCTCTCGATATCCACGACTCCGTCTCTCTTTAGGTTCTGGCAGCCACAGCTCGAGTCTTCCGCTGCAAATGGCACGACCGTATCAGATTCTGGTCGGATGGAGACCTGGGGCTTGCTTTGAACACAATGTACGTCATATTTTATATTCAGAAAAAACAATAAATACGAAAAATAAAGTAACATTGTTCTTGTTGAACCATTCAGCTCACTACCATTTATTTAGAGGTTGATCATACTTCCGTATTTTCAGTCATGTGGTCAGTCAGCTGATTACTGCAAGAGTAATGCTAATTGGCTCACACTTTTATGATTCGATAGACCGCCACTCATTGTTTATACAGGTGCATCTAAAAAAACTTAGAATATCGTGGAAAAGTTCATTTTTTCCGTAATTCAAATCAAAAATGTACACCTTCATATATTCTATATTCATTACACATAAAGTGAAACATTTCAAGCCTTTCTGGTTTCAATCTTCATGATTAAGGCTTACAGCTCATGGAAATCAAAAATCCAGCATCTCAAAATATTAGAATAAAAAATTTACAATACAGAAATGTTGACCTGAGAAGAGCTCTAATCAGCTAATTAACTCCCTGAGCCTTCAGTGCACACAACCACAATCATGGGGAAGACTGCTGACTTGACAGTTGTCCAGAAGACACTAATTGACACCCTCCACGAGGAGGGTAAACCACAGAAGGTCATTGCTAAAAGGGCTGGCTGTTCGCAGAGTGCTGTTATCAAAGCATATTCATGGAAAGTTGACTGGAAGGGAAAAGTGGGGTAGAAAAATGTGCACAAATAACAGGGATGACCGCAGCCTTGAGACGATTGTCAAGCAAAGCCGATTCAAGAACTTGGGGGAGCTTCACAAGGAGTGGACTGAGGCTGGAGTCAGTGTACCAAGAGCCATCACACACAGACCTGTCCAGGAAATGGGCTACAAGTGTGACATTCCTAGTGTCAAGCCACTCCTGAACCAGAGACAATGTCAGAAGCGTCTTACCTGGGCAAAGGAGAAAAAGAACTGGACCGTTGCTCAGTGGTCCAAAGTCCTCTCTTCAGATGAAAGTAAATTTTGCATTTCATTTGGAAATCAAGTCCCAGAGTCTGGAGGAAGAGTGGAGAGGCACAGAATCCAAGTTGCTTGAAGTCCAGTATGAAGTTTCCACAGTCAGTGATGATTTGGGGTGCCATGTCATCTGCTGGTGTTGGTCCACTATGTTTTATCAAGTTCAGAGTCAATGCAGCCATCTACCAGGAGATTTTAGAGCACTTCATGCTTCCATCTGCTGACAAGCTTTATGGAGATTCTGATTTCCTTTTCCAGCAGGACTTGGCAGCTGTCCACAGCGCCAAAATGACTGGAAACTGGTTTGCTGCCCATGGTATTACTGTGCTTGATTGGCCAGCCAACTCATCTGACCTAAACCCCATAGAGAATCTATCGGGTATTGTCAAGAGGAAAATGAGATACACCAGACCCAACAACACAGATGAGTTGAAGGTCATTATCAAAGCATCCTGGGCTTCCATAACACCTCAGCAGTGCCATAGGCTGATTGCCTCCATGCCACGCTGCATTGATACAGTACTTAGTGCAAAAGGAGCCCCAACCATGTATTGAGTGCAAAAATTAACAGATTTAGGAAACCTTTGCAGGTGATTTAAGTTAATTAGCTGATTAGAGCTCTTCTCAGGTTGGCATTTCTGTATTATACATTTTTATTCTAATATTTTGAGACACTGGATTTTTGATTTCCATGAGCTGCAAGCCGTAATCATAAAGATTGAAACAAAAAAGGCTTGAAATGTTTCACTTTGTGTAATGAGTCTAGAATATATGAAAATGTCACTTTTTGATTTGAATTAGAGAAAAAAAGGAACTTTTCCATGATATTAAAATTTTTTGAGATGCACCTGTATATTCCTAGTGGAATTGCTAATGTGGAATTGTTACAATTATTGATGAAATGGAAAAACATATGTTTATAAAATAATCATAATAATTTCGCCTTATCATTCATTTATTGCAAAAAGCTTTCACTTATAAGTTCACAGAAGATATTTTTTGTTTTACCTTTTCTAAGTTGGAAGCATGAACTAGAAATGTTGTCAATATGCAGAGCAGCATCCTTCTCAAGTTCACCACAACCGTCCTTCAGTAGTCTTTCAGTAGTGGTTTCTTTGCAGCAATTCGACTACAGTTCATGCAGTGTCCTCTAAACAGTTGATGTAGTGATGTACTCTAATGAACTCATCCTCTACAGCAGAGGTAACTATGGGTCTTCCTTTGAAGAATCTTTCATTTTCCAGATTGAACTACCTTCATGTCTTAAATTAATGATGGACTATCATTTGTCTTTCCTTATTTGAGCTCTTCTTGTCTTAATATGCAGTATTACAGTACAGACATAATGACGGTCTTCAGTATACCAATCTTACCTTGTCACAACACAACTGATTGGATGAAATGCGTTATGAAGGACTGAAAATCAAATTACATTTAACTAGGCACATATGTTAATTGAAATGCATTCCTGGTGACTACCATATGAAGCTGTTTGAGGGATTGCAAAGAGTGTGCAAAGTGGTCGTCAAGGCAAAGGGTGGCTACTTTGAATTTAGTTTGATCATATGATTAAATATTTTTTGTTAACCTTGCTTTTATTTTTATTTTCAAAAAATATTTCGGGTTGCGTTTTTCTTTTCTTACAGTCCATACATTTGAGCTCAATTTGGCTCCATACATCTCTCCTAAACAAAAAATGCAACCAACCAGTGCTCCCAAAAATCTCGCGATGTTGAGCCTCTGTGTTTGAAACGAGACATCAAATATCTTCAAATATCGCGCACAGCTCACCAAACCGTGGGAGTTGTAGTAATATATAGGGTTTCGATTTGATTATTTGTTGAAAGGAAACACTCAAGAAACATCATCTCCCAGAGACCATTGCTAGTGAATGATTTTCTTGGTCTAGTGTAGCGCTTCGAACGGGGACGAGCGCTGATGTAGACTCGCGAACGAACGCACAGTCGAAGAGTGATTGGATTGAGCTGTCAAAAAATCTGACTGTATGATCGCCCAATGGATCTCCGGACTATGGATTAGGTGAACGCAGCATATCCCTGCCATGCTATCCCGTTGAGCCAGCTGTGCGCATCGCTCCCAAGTACTTACCAAAGCGAAGGTAAAGTTGAGTACAACTCTGAGGAGTTAGGGGAGCATCCCCGCCTATGAAATGGTTGTAGCTATTGCTACTGGTGAGGGAAGAAGCGCAACAATGTAGTCTAATTGTTCTTTTTTACGGGCAGTCATGGTTTTCAGTGCTGAAGCTGAACTTTTCCCCCTCAACTTCGCATCACTCCTCTCCGAGTCTGTAATGAAATGTGATAATTGAAAAGTGTCCAACGGCATCTTTCTCGTATCAGGGATGTACTGAAGCTCAATAAAGTTGACGTAGGCCTACTTTTTAGGTCATTACCCTGAAGAGAAGAAAGCTGACAGACATAAACATGCTCATTAATCTGATTTTGTTTACGCATTAACTTGGGCATCATGTTGATGGATAGGCTATGTATAGCCTGTGTCATGCATTAGGGACTGTACGAAATGTATTGGAGGGTGTCTGTCTTGCTCTCCTGTCTCATTAGATTAAAGCTTGCTGCACACTGATCAGCTACATATGTGCTGTAGTATTTTTGTGCTACATTATTTTTAAGCAATAAGGTATGAGGGGGTGTGGTATATGGCCAATAAATCATGACTAAGAGCTGTTCTTGGGCACGATGCATCGTGGAGTGTTTGGACACATTGGGCAGCTGTGGAATTAAACCCCTGAGATACCTTATTGATATTAAAACGAAATTTGAGTAGTGATGTGTTGTCATACCCATGGTGTGTGGTTTCATATAACACAGTCCTCAGACAATAAACATTCAGGATTTGAAAATCGACGTATTGCTCACAACAAACAACACAGATGTTTACAGATTACATAGCTGCTGACCAATGGACATTAACATCTAATGCTGGTGTGATGCTGTTGACATACTCTAAGCACGGTTTGCTCTGATCAAATGGTCGGAGAGAAAGGCCATTGCCTAATTAGCACCGCACACATAAACCACCTTACAGTCTGTATAGCAGTCTGCATACAACTATTTAACCATAAAAGTAATTATTTGACAGGTGCATATTTTAAATGTTATGAGGTATGTCTATCTTGTTACAGCCTAGCCAAAATCCGAATGCCTTTTGAAGACCTCAGGGTTGAAACGCTGTTTGGATTATAAAATCAGTTTTGCTTTAATAGCAGAGTAGCTGCATTACATGTTTTCCCCCCTAACCACAATAGTAATTAGTTTAATATATAAATGATGTTAGTAAGCCAGCATTAATGAATCCACTTGCATTTATGTTACACTTTGGGGATGGTGTCTTCCCACCAGATACCTTCAGTTCAGAAAGCCTGTTACCGTGTGCGCATTGTTCTACCTATAATGTTAAGAAATAATTAAAAGTTAGAGAAGATATTCAATAGCAAAACCTGCTGAACAGTGTCAAAAATGTTGATTTGCCATCCAATATGGTTTCCCTCAACCCCTGGTAATTTTAAACTGTAAGTTCTTTCAGTAGCCTGCGTTTATAAGATGAATCTCTGGAAATAAGCTTTGAGATCAGCCTTAGTGTGGACCAATCAAACATCTGTGTGTAGTCAAAGTAGGTGCACTGCATGTCATTCAGTTCACATGTATGCTGAAATCTTATCAATGGGAGTCAGGACAGGAGTAGTTTTCAGGATCTTTTTCTTTAGAAGCTACATGACTAGCAAAAAACATAGTTGTCAGGTGTCATGTCACATGGCATTGTGTTGTTTGGTGCATTTGACAAATAAAACTTGAAACTTGAACTTGAAACTTGAACTCCTACATTTTAGTAACTTTGCACTAGACTCGTGTCATCCCAAAAGACATGTAATTTTGTGTATTCTATCCACTGACAAGTATTTACAATTCAGTCCAGTAGAAAGTAATTGTCCATTTTACCTTCAGTCCCTGAATTGACAAATTTGAAAGGGGATTGAATCCTACTCTGATTCCAACCCAACCCGGTGAGTGTTACAATAAAACACAGTGACACTTTGAACCTGTTAAACGAACTGGTCTTTCTGACTGGCCTATAACTCCCTCTATCCAGAACAAGTCTACTAAACACAGGTGGATGGCTTTTCTATTTCCCTCTGCCTCTCCTAATCATTAACTGTTTACCCCTCACCCACCCACACAGCTAAACCAGGCTGAAATATCAGATAGCGTCTGGCCCCATGCAAATTATGCTGTAACCTCTCTCTGGGTTTCCTCTGTTCCACTGTACCTGACATGTTTTGGAATACTGTAATATAGGGAAATCTATGAATGATGTTATGTGTTTTTGTATTTGTAATACATTAACACCTGGGATTATTTGAATCTTATTTAGATCTGTAATCTTCATTTCCAGCGCTAATTTTGTTTATCCCTAGTCATTTTCGTCAAAAATATATTTTCATTTTACTTACATTTGTACAACCCTGTTTCGAAAAAAGTTGGGGCGCTGCGTAAAATGCAAATAAAAACAGAATGCAAAGATGCAAATCATTCAATCCATATATTTAATTGAAAATAGTACAAAGACAACATATCAGACGTTGATTCAGAGGAATGTTATTGTTTTTGGAAAAATACATGCCCATTTTCAATTTGATGCCAGCAACACGTTTCAAAATTGTTAGGGACAGGGCCGGGTTTATCACTGTGTTGTATTACCTCTTCTTTTAACAACACTCAGTAAGCATTTGGGTCCTAAGGAGACCAATTGCTATAGTTTTGAAAGTGGAATGCTGGCTTTTGCAATGTGCGCTGATAAGAAGCCGGATGGTCCCTCTCCTCTTTAGCCCGGAGGACGCGGTGTCCATGATTCCTGAAAATAATGTCAAATTTTGATTAGTCATACCACAGGACAGTTTTCCACTTCACCTCAGGCAATCTAAAATGAGCTTGGGCCCTGAGAAGGCACTGCTGTTTCTGGATCTTGTTTATTTATGGTTTCTCCTTTGCATGGTAGAGTTTTAACTTGCATTTGTGGATGCTGCGACATACTGTGTTCACAGACAATGGTTTTCAGAAGTGTTCCTGAGCCCATGCAGTGATTTCCACTACAGAATTGTGTCTGTTTTTAATGCATCGCCGTCTGAGGACCCAACGATCACGGCCATCCAATATTGGTTTTCGCCCTTGTCCCTTGTGTACAGAGATTACTCCAGATTCTCTGAATCTTTTAATCATATTATGTACTGTAGATGTTGAGATCCCCAAACTCTACATTGTGATGCGTTATTCTTACCCCTCCCCATCCTCACTTCTGACAGGCCCATCCTCTCTGGAATGATCTTTTAATACCCAATTATGTTACTGACCTGTTGCCAATTGACCTAATTAGTTGTGTGATATTCAACCAGGTTTAGTTTTCTAGCATTACACAATGTTTCCAGTCTTGTGGTGCCTCTGTTCCAGCTTTTTTGTACTGCTGGCATCAAATTCAAAGTGAGCTTGTATTTTGCAAGAAACAATAACATTTCTCAGTTTCAACATTTGATGTTGTCTTGGTACTATTTTCTATTGAACATAGATCTTAAATGATTTGCACTCTTTTTCTTTACATTTTACACAGCGTGCCAACTTTTTTGGAAACGGGGTTGTAATTTACTATAATGATTTAGTCTAGTTATTGTCAAAATGACAAAAACAATGAGCAATTTGAATAAAATTAATAGTAAAGTTAGCCATTGGTGGGTAAATCTGTCAATCTCTCCAGCTACTTTGGCAGGTAGTGTTTTTTTAAATGCAAAAAGCTGATGACACTGATGCACATTAACAAAATCAATAGGGTACTGATTGTTTCCCGGGGCTGTGCTAATGGTCTGTTACTATTGAAGTAATTGTTAGAGAAGGATAAGTTCTTGTTTGGTCCCTCATTAAGGCCTATATATATGCAGCCCAAAAGCATAAAAGTTTTTGACAATTCAATTAATGAATTGTCATTAATTGACACATTAATTGTCATTAATGTGTCAATTAATGACAATTAATTGACACATCTTCTAATCTTATCTCTGTATCTGACTCAGTTTGCTTGTGCAAGATATGATAGAAAAGAGCTGTTTGCTCAATGAGTCTATTTTCATTACGTAGTCTATTTTCAATTTCCGTTATAGATCCATAAGCACATGCCAGTGGGGTAGGCATCTAAATGCCACAAAGGAAAAACCGTGTCTAAAGTCAAGTCATGTATAATGCCTTCAGTGCCGGCCCTAAGGAAAATTTGATTTGGGGGCCCCTCTCCCCTAGTGGTCTGGGGCTCATTAGCAGTCTGTGGGCCCCTAGCGGTCGGGGGCCCTAAGCGGCCGCTAATGTCGCTTATGCCTAGGGCCGTCCCTGAATGCCATGGATTTGCACTCATTTTATGTAGTTATAAAAACAGAGGTGCTGAACACACTGAAAAACACTGAAACAGCTATGACTTGTACAGTATTTCTGGAAAACCCCTCTTTATTAACGTTTGACTTTAGGCTAGTAATATGTGAGCCAGCTTTTGTGGCTCCATTCACATGTAAGAGCCATGTCATTCAGTTCTTGAACGCCACTGTAAAAAGAGCCATTCAAATACAGCCATTTGAAAATGACCCATCAACACTCGGCTAACAGAGAATTTAATCTTGTCTCATTTTAGGCAAAATTTTAGCCAGTTATCATCTCGTCCCTTGCCTCTATAAATGTGTTCAACTAATGTTTTTGTCATTTTTTCTGTTGACAAAATGAACTCTGCTCTGTACAGGCATATGACCTAACAAAACTGAAGACAGAGGAGATGTCCAAAGTTATTTCTGGCTGTATGACTTGCAGTAATCTCGTACACAGACACTTCCACCCAGATGCGCAGAAGTTATGGTGGAATCATCCATCAAACTTGGCCTTCATTAGCCAATAAGAAAGTAGTGAGAAATTCCCGGCGCATTAGGCATTGATTTAATCGGCTTAGTCTACCAACCAATCATTTACCACAGATCCTTCCCCCATGTTTTTAGTGTACCTAAGCACCAATCGCTACATAGTAACTTTTTAACTTTGTGGGAGAGCTGAGTGTATAGCACATCTGAGCTGTCTCGATACTTCACTGACTATGGGCAGATTCAGAATGATTAAAGCTTGTTTATTATAATAAAAAATGTCACTAGAGTAGCTAACTGAAGGAACATTGCATATAGTATTATAGGCTACTCCTTACATTATTGAAATGTCATTTGAAAATGCAATTTGAAGCCACTCATTTCTCTATTTTGAATTAGCTCAGTTCAAAAGTTGACAAATAATTCACTCTGTAAGGTCACTCCCATAGAATTATATTATCTCTCCTACTAAGGCCAACAATGAAGGGTTCTTGTGCCAGGCCTCTGTAAGAATAGTCAGTGTTTATTCATAGCATGTGGTGTGGTAATTAACATGTGATGTTGTTGCTAGCATGTGTGGTTTACATGAGCTAATGCTTGCACTTTTCTTTTTCTTCTAGCACTGAGTTTGCTGATAGCTACTTAACTGAGTAAAATGCACTTACTATTCTTGGTTATTTTGTTCTTCCAGCTAGGTTTTATCTTATTAAGCTTTACATGAATATACAGCAAGTTAATCTGGATAAGAGTGTCTGCTCAATTACAAAAATTTAAAATATTGTTAGCATTTTTTTAAACTGTTCTTTCTCTCGCCTCTCTGGGTGTAGATCAGTTTGACATGTCAGATAAGATGTCTAGTTTCCTGCACATCGGGGACATCTGCTCCCTGTATGCCGAGGGCTCCACCAATGGCTTCATCAGCACTCTGGGGTGAGTAGTTCACTGAATATCCCAAATCACTGACGTACATGGTCACTGTCTAATGTCATCATTTTCAGTTGTGCAAATCATCTACATTTTTTGTGATAAAGGAATAGCTGTGTCTACACAAAAAGCCATAGGGCATAAACCCATTCAGATACTATCCCTATAAGGATAAATAGCTTCATCTAAACTTGAGTGGTCATGATGGAATTGCCATCAGTGCTCTGCTGTGCACATGGGCCTAGAAGGCATTAGTCTGTGTCCCGGTGGCTGTGTCCCGGTGGCTGTGTCCCGGTGGCTGTGTCCCGGTGGCTGTGGTGCAGTGAGTGTAGTATGAGGACTACTGACAATGAGATATTTGTTTGAGAGTGGAATGCTGTTGCTATGAACCACAAAAGAGATGGTTTGGCCTTTATGTCAGTTAAGTTAACCTCTTGAGAAAGTTTGTGTTATAGTCGCTAAGAGGTACTGGCATGCAAGGCTTTGCGTGTCAGAGTGAAGGGTGGAGGGGTCTCCACTATGGTGCTTAGGGGCCCATCTGCTGTCTGTGGGCCCCTGACACAGTGGTGTGTGGAGGAGTTTGACGAACGATGTTCCCAGTTTTCCCAAAGACCAGAGGTGGGAAAACTAAGCCCTTTAAAGTGGATGTGGAAGTGTGGTCCTGGGGTATGCTTGTTCATAATATAATGTAGTTTATCTTGGTTATAGTATCATGACCAGTGACTAAAACCTTGGTAAATTGAATTCCTGAGATGGCAATGATGGAGAGAAAAAAGCAAGCCAGTTTATGTTGATTGCTCCTGTAAGACACTAGGTGTGATTTTATTGTTTGTAAAAACAATAATAAGCGAAATTATGGTGGAAACACAAACAATACTAAATAATAGCATACATAACTGTATAACCATCATTAACAAATAAAACGACCTGTGGTTCTCCCACAATGATTTAGGAAAACATGTCATTTATTCAGCTGCAGATGAAATGTTATTGAACTTCACAGTGTGGTGGAAGTGCAACATAATGACCTTGATGTCCTTTCTAATAAATACTGAGGATCAGTTTCTGTTGACATCATATCCATAATGATCTCATTGTGTTGTACTTCCACCACCCTGTGAAGTTCAACAACATTTCATCTGCAGCCTAATGAATTGCATGCTTTCCTAAATCAATGTGGGAAGACCACCAGTCATTTAACTTTTGATATGATGGTCATAGCTTTATTAATGCTATTATTTATTATTGTTTGTGTTTTTTTAAAGGGTTGTTACATGGACTGATCTGCATGCTGTTGGATAGAGTGTTGGAAGAACATAGTCAAATATTGCTATTTAATACAACAGTGTTTATGATAAAACTGTAGGTAGATTTGAAAATGCAGTGGAAACCTATTAACGTTTGATTTTGATTTTATCTTTGTTACAGGAAAACTAAAAATGACCTTTTATTTGCCAAAATGGAGGCTAGAATCTTACATATCAATATATTTAGATTTGTTTAACACTTTTTTGGTTACTACATGATTCCATATACAGTGGATATAAAAAGTCTACACATCCCTGTTAAAATGCCAGGTTCTTGTGATGTAAAAGAACGAGACAAAGATAAATGATGTCAGAACTTTTTCCACCTTTAATGTGACCTATAACGTGAACAATTCAATTGAAAAACAAACTGAACTCTTTGAGGGGGAAAAATAAAAAACTCACAATAACCTGGTTGCATAAGTGTGCACACCCTTAAACTAATACTTTGTTGAAGCACCTTTTGATTTTATTACAGCACTCAGACTTTTTGAGTAGGAGTCTATTAGCAGGGCACATCTTGACGTGGCAATATTTGCACACTCTTCTTTGCAAAAGCGCTCCAAATCTGTCAGATTGTGAGGACATCTCCTGTGCACGACGGAGTCGTGGATATCGAGAGGGAAAGCTCCATAGTCATTGAAAACCCTTCTGTCATATGCTCTAAAACGTCAAATGAGAAGCTTACGGACACTCCGACGAATGGGAAAGAATCATATACTCGCAGTGAGGTAGAAGCAAAATGTGGTTCTTTCCGTAGTTGTTTGATACGGATATTACCGCTTTTTCTGTTGTGATGTTTATATTTTAGCCTCACTGTAGTCGCTGTCAGCAGTGAAATGATCAGGTTTCTAAGTTCCTAACTCCGGACCAAATGTACAGTACCTCTTGGCGACAAGGTTTCGAGCATCAGCCGACTATCTGTGCTCTTCTCTTCCTACATGTCTCGCTAGCCTCTACTTGCTACTGTCCTGCCAATAAAATTAATAAAAATATCCCCTAAAGTATCTTGTTTATAAGTCATAAACTAGAGGAAACAATTTTGGGCTTCTATTTCTACTGCTTAACTCGGAGGTGAGGGCGGCTGTAAGGGGAAATCTTGAGTTACCATTTCCAACCTATGTTTGAAAAACAGAAGAAACGTAAACTCTATAGCCTCTAAACAAAGTTATGATTAAATCTATGATTTGACCAAAAATTGTCATTCTTTGCATCCATATCCTATACAGTTGATATAAAAAGCCTACACACCCCTGTTAAAATGCCAGGTTCATTTTTCCCCCTTGGCGATTTCAGTTTGTTTTTCAATTGAATTGTTCACATTATAGGTCACATTAAAAGTGGAAAAAGTTCTGACATGATTTATCTTTGTCTCATTCTTTTACATCACAAAAACCTGGGATTTTTACAGGGGTGTCTACAGGGGTGTGTAGACTTTTTATATCCACTGTATGTTATAGTTTTGATGTCTTCACCAGTAGTCTGCAATGTGGAAAACAGTAAAAATTAAGAAATACCCTTGAATGAGTAGTTGTGTCCAACTATTGACTGGTACTGTAGCATAATGAAGGCTTTGAAAAAGGCTTTGTTTAGGTTTTCTGCAGATGTGGGATATGGTGCTCCAGTGTTTCACTGCCTTTTGTGCAAATTCACTGCTGCAGCATGTGTTTCAATCCGGCCTCTGTATTTCCCCTCTGATCTGTCCAATAAAGTATAAAAATGTCTGAAAAGTCCGTCTTAAAATAGAAACATCTTAAAACATCTTTAATGGTTAGCTGTAGTGTATGAGCAAAGCTTCTGTCTTTCTGTGGGAACTGAACTTCATCACAGTCAGTGGAACTTATAGGTTGTTGTCCTCCTCTTCCTTTTAAATTTTGAAGACGTGTGGTCAAAATTTGCAATGGTAGCATGTTACAGGCTTACCAGTGATCACAGTGCTGGCTTTAGTTACGATGTTGTAGTGATTGAAGATTTCCTTGGATATGTTGGCAATGTGTTCCGCAGTATGGTGGCATTTAAACATTTTACATACCAGTAAAACAGAGTTAAGAGTCCCAATTCTGAAGTCCATGTTTAAAGTACAAGTTTCTTTGTTAACTGGACCAGAGATCATCAGTGACACAGACAGAAGGACCAAAATGTAATGTAATCAGATCCATCACAAAAACCCATTGCCCAACACCCTAATATGGGCATTTAGTCAAAGGTTTCCTGAATCAGTCACTGACTGGATATTCCTGCGGTGTATCTCAGTATGCTGAATTGGCTTCATCCCTTGTGTTTTTTCTCTCTTTGCATTCATTCTGTAGCTCTGTTGGTGCTAAAACACTGGTGCAGGGCAAAGTGGGGCAGCCGTAATGTCATAGCCTCACAACGTGGGTCATTGTGAGTTTGAATCCTGCTTGGACATCTCTGTTGAATGTTTCTGGTCCAGACAGAAAACAGTAGCAAACACATTATTTTTAAGTGGCAGAACTATTAACATTCATAGGAGAAGGTATTTTATAGCTTATTGTAATACCTTTAATATAACTTGGTGAAGGAGAAATGCTCACTAACAGGGATGTGAACTCATTTGTGCTCAACGTTTGGGAGAAATATGCTTTTTGTACATAAGGAAAATGTCTGAGGTCTTTTATTTCCGCTCATGAAACATGCTACCAATACTTAACATTTTTCATTTATATTTATGTTCAGGGTTCATTTTGATGTGTGTCCTCAAAACTATTCACAGGTGTTTGATCAAGTCTTATCATCTATCTAAAAATACAGCCATGTATGAGAAATGTATTTCACATTTTAGTTATTTAGCAGGCACTCTTCCAGAGTGACTTACAGCAGGCTTTCGAGTTATATTTCTTGGTTAGGGATAGAACAACAGATGTTTCAACTTGTCATCTCTAGGTTTGCTCTAGCCACCCTTTGGTTACTGGTCAGATGTTCTAACAACTGTGCCATATGCACTGATTTTTTCAAATATCTTCTTAACTAGAACACATCATTTGCAAGATGTCAACAATGAGTTCTGTAAAGGTCAAAAGGATAGGCTACATCTATGAACAATCACACAAAATGTGGTGGATGTGCAAGTTTCAGAAGCTTAGATATATTCTGATGTCAGTTAGCTTTACAGATAATGATTTAAGACACAGTAATCTTGGGTACAGTGATCATTGTACAAAAACAGCTAGGCTATTTGAAGTAGAAATCCGAAGTGGGTAAATCACGTTAGGTTGTGTTACTGTAGAATAACAAAAGTTGACAGTATTTAATAGTTCTCCACTAGGAAAAGGGCCGGTCAGTGAGCATTTGACTTTTAGTCGACAGCTGCTTTCATGAAGCATGTGACAAACCTTGTTACACCGGCAGCACACATTAGTGCAGCACTACTCTGCACAGGGGGTCATTGTAGACCAGGGGCCTCTGTTTGTTGTGCCATGCTCATATAGGTGTATCTCAGCTGCGGACAGACTGATCCCTGTGTTGGACACAGGAATATCCCTGGGATAGATGCGGAATCTGGCCATGGCCCAGTCACACGTTATTTTGATCCCGTAAAAAGCTACATTTAGCACTGACTGGAATTCTGGGTATTCGTCCCACTTGCACCAGCCGACTAATCATCACTATTCTTATTGTGTGGGAAGTGGAGAAGCCCCGGCAATACAAGAAACCTCATGCTGAATTAACAAGAATGAGTTGAAAATGGTGACAGAATAAACTGCTCTGGGTTAAGAGAGACCGTGTTTGTGCGAGTATTCAGACCCCATGCCCTGACCAATGTTCATGTTACTGAATTACAAATTGTACAGTTTACACAGATGAAATAAATGGCCTCAACACATTACCTTACCAATGGCTAATATTAATGTTGCAGCCCGTCACATTCTTTTCTGGAGAACTCCAGAAAAAGGAAGGTAGAGATTATGAAAACATAATATCCAAACATAAAATAATTTTTCTTACAAATGTTTCCCAACTTTAAACCAATGTCACCATACAATATTTAATTTTGAGTTTCTGTGTTAAAAACTGTTTACTGAACAAATTTTCAGTGTGCATTACCATTTATAATTCCATAATATGAGAGAATTAGTCAGGGGTTTGAAAACTTTTGAATAGCACTGTATATCTAAGCTGTCTATAGCTAACCATAACAATAACTAAGACATTCTGGATACATTTCTTGTATACAGTACATTATATGAACATGGGAATGATAGGGGATTTATTTTGATTTCTGACTGTCATAATCTGTCATTATCTGTCATTATCTTTCTGCAGGCTGGTGGATGACCGGTGCGTGGTACAGCCAGATGCAGGGGACCTCAACAACCCCCCAAAAAAATTTAGAGGTAAGAGAGCGTGGCTAAACCATCCTGCCAGCTCAGTAAATCAAGCATGTTTAGAGTAAATGCTTCTAAGTGAATTAAACTGGATTTCTCACGGTTATATCAATTGTGTCTCAGTCTATGTGGTGTGTGTGTGTTTCGGTGTTCTCCTCAGGTGTAATTCTGTGAGAATGTGAACCCAAGGCTCTTGGATGGAGTTTTCTGTACTAGCTACATTACAGGACCACTTGACTGCTGACCTTAAAGTCTAGGGTCAGGGATTCATGTGACATTTTTCTTGCCTCAAAAGCTAGTGTGTGACAGCTGTGTAAGTGTCTTTGTGCGCGTACCACTTTTACTCAAACAACTTCTGAGGGCAGAAAGTAATGTGATTGGTTCAGGCGAACACCCAATCGAAATGGAGAGGAGGCAGTGCTCATGAGCAATCACTTTCCAAGTCATGTGTAACAATATTTGCTGTCATCTAACATCAATTGAAGTGATTCTTATTAGCCCTAAATAAAATCTGCTGTTTCTGAAGGATTTCATTTAAGGTTTCTTGGTAATAGAAACAACTGCTTCTGTAGGATTTCCTTGAATGCAGAATCTTCTTGGGAGATTTGTATACTGTATACAGAATCTCACAAAAGTGAGTACACCCCTCACATTTTTGCAAATATTTGATTATATCTTTTCATGTGACAACACTGAAGAAATGACACTGCTACAATGTAAAGTAGTGAGTGTACAGCTTGTATATCAGTGTGAATTTGCTGTCCCCTCAAAATAACTCAACACACATCCATTAATGTCTAAACCGCTGGCAACAAAAGGCAGTACACCCCTAAGTGAAAATGTCCAAATTGTGCCCAATTAGCCATTTTCCCTCCCCGGTATCATGTGACTCGTTAGTGTTACAAGGTCTCAGGTGTGAATGGGGAGCAGGTGTGTTAAATTTGGTGTTATCGCTCTCACACTCCCTCATACTGGTCACTGGAAGTTCAACATGGCACCTCATGGCAAAGAACTCTCTGAGGATCTGAAAAAAAGAATTGTTACTCTACATAAAGATGGCCTAGGCTGTAAGAAGATTGCCAAGACCCTGAAACTGAGCTACAGCACGGTGGCCAAGACCATACAGCGGTTTAACAGGACAGGTTCCACTCAGAACAGGCCTCGCCATGGTTGACCAAAGAAGTTGAGTGCACGTGCTCAGCGTCATATCCAGAGGTTGTCTTTGGGAAATAGATGGAATGAGTGCTGCCAGCATTGCTGCAGAGGTTGAAGGGGTGGGGGGGGTCAGCCTGTCAGTGCTCAGACCATACGCCGCACACTGCATCAAATTGGTCTGCATGGCTGTCGTCCCAGAAGGAAGTTTTTTCTAAAGATGATGCACAAGAAAGCCCCCAAACAGTTTGCTGAAGACAAGCAGACTAAGGACATGGATTACTGGAACCATGTCCTGTGGTCTGATGTGACCAAGATAAACTTATTTGGTTCAGATGGTGTCAAGCGTGTGTGGCGGCAACCAGGTGAGGAGTACAAAGACAAGTGTGTCTTGCCTACAGTCAAGCATGGTGGTGGGAGTGTCATGGTCTGGGGCTGCATGAGTGCTGCCAGAACTGGGGAGCTACAGTTCATTGAGGGAACCATGAATGCCAACATGTACTGTGACATACTGAAGCAGAGCATGATCCCCTCCCTTCAGAGACTGGGCCGCAGATCAGTATTCCAACATGATAACGACCCCAAACACACCTCCAAGACGACCACTGCCTTGCTAAAGAAGCTGAGGGTAATGGTGATGGACTGGCCAAGCATGTCTCCAGACCTAAACCCTATTGAGCATCTGTGGGACATCCTCAAACGGTAGGTGGAGGAGCGCAAGGTCTCTAACATCCACCAGCTCCGTGATGTCGTCATGGAGGAGTGGAAGAGGACTCCAGTGGCAACCTGTGACGCTCTGGTGAACTCCATGCCCAAGAGGGTTAAGGCAGTGCTGGAAAATAATGGTGGCCACACAAAATATTGACACTTTGGGCCCAATTTGGACATTTTCACTTAGGGGTGTACTCACTTTTGTTGCCTGCGGTTTAGACATTAATGCCTGTGTCTTGAGTTATTTTGAGGGGACAGCAAATTGCAAGCTGTACGCTCACTACTTTACATTGTAGCAAAGTGTAATTTCTTCAGTGTTGTCACATGACAAGATATTAGATCAAATATTTGCAAAAATGTGAGGGGTGTACTCACTTTTGTGAAATACTGTATCTATAGATATACTGCATATATCAGGCAATAACTGTGAATGACCTCTGGCTAGAACGACAAAAGAGTCTTACCTTTCAGGAATGGGGTGAATATATTTTGTCATTTCCGACTTATAAATGTCAGAGCCACAGTCATAGGGAGAAAACAGGAAACATGTAACAGCTGCATTCTGGGTGAACCAGAGGTTCATCATGAAATCCTGGTTTTATGAACCAAGTGCAGTTTCTCATTCATGGCATTTTTTTTGTTTTTTTTTACCTAGACCATTGAGAGCATGGAAACATCTGATTCATTTTCAAACAAGTGGGAGTGATCATGGGCTAGGGACAGTGAACATGGTGGGACAGTTGAGGCACTGGTTAACAAACCAGGCTTCCATTTTATCAATAACCTGTGGTAGCAAATTGGACACTGGATGCTTGATTGGTGTTGCCATGCGCCTGCTGTGATTGTGAAGGTGGTTGGTCAAGCTGGTCAATGTTTGAGGTTTATAGACTAGCACTGATTTGTCTCCTTCCTTCTGTGTGTAGTCCTCACTCCCTCTTACACATTCGCTTTCTGATTCTTGAGGGTGAGTTATGGAGTACTCTACGAGTTAATGGAAAATTGGACTGTTGACCTGTGTTTTGAGCTAACGCAGCCTGTATTTAGTTTTCATGTTTAAATATAAATAGAATACACAATGCACTCTATGAAAAAAAACTTCCTTACTTAAAGATTCCTACTCCCCCAGGAAACTCAGATAGTAAGTATAGTATACAATAGCAGTAGGATATTGCATCAACAGTGGTTGTACCATATATGCATATATTATGTGCACTAATTGAGTATACATGGGTTGCATGGGTATTCACCCATCACGGAACATTCGTACATTTTGTATTGTTGCATTACAAATGCAAACAATTACACCTTAAAGACCAAATGGCTTTCAGAACAAGTCCGGTAGAAAGTAAAAGTAATAGATAGAAGTAATAGATGGTTGTATATTGAAAGATGTCTGCTTGGTTAACAGTACAGTGTCCCCAAAATGGATACAATTCTGTCTTCTACCACAAAGGACTTTACTTTCATTTTGATTCTCTCTACCTCCGCGAAGCCTTTATATTTATCAGTTGTTTTTTCAGACATTTTCCTGACTAACACAAACTCAACATAAAACACTACTGTTCACATTCTGGGGGTTACTGCACTTCCATTTCAATTTTCTCTCTGAACTTAAAGTTGCGCCTTTTTAAGACTTCCTTTGGGGGATTGTGTGTGTCCACCCGCCCCCGAAGATGCATGACATTGTGTGTGAGAAACTGATCGTAGATCTGATTCATATTTCTCATCCCCAATATTTATGAGTAGGATGCTGATTCCAGATCTGTGACTAACACTACCTTCTTTCCGGAGTACGGTTCCCGTGTGTGCGCCGTCCATTTTGGGGAGTTTGTCGTCACAGGGTAGACAGTGTGTTGGGAAGGATGAGACTTGGTGAAGAGAGTCCTCCTTCCTTCAGCCTGCTGCTGGCAGAGGACCAGACTAACCCTAGTCACCAGGCCTCATTGCTGAGGTATGCATACCATTTCCTCCCAATGTAAGCAGACGTCCTCCACTTTACCCCCACACACCCGACGACCAGCCCACGCGCACACACAAATCCACATGTGTGTATGCGCACATGCACAAGTGTGCACGCTCATGTAGAGATGCAGGCAGACATACAAACACATGACCACGTATGCAAAAGCACACAGAAAGACAACCAACAGACTCATGCGCACACAACCCAGAGACGCGCACTCAGATGGAAAGACTCCAGTGCATCCAAACAGTCATATCCAGGTCTGACACATCCACCTAAACCCACACACGCACCGGTGCCATACAACTGGTCACGTCGCTGTGGCTCAGTAAAGGCTCATGTAAACACTCTCATAACCAACCGTGAATCCTGTGGACTACTACGGCTCAAAGTGTCCATGTGGCAACACATTTTCCGAACTTCTGCTGCATCCCTTCATTCCAGGGTTGTGTGTTTATGGACAAATATGGTGTGGAGTTGTTGTTGACAGATGTGTTTTTATGCCTGATGAGATGCAGGCTGAACTGCATCCCATTAAGTGACCACCCTGTGACCCAATGTTCTCACCATCTCATCCCGCTTGGTAACGGGTAATGTTCTATCGGCTCTTTTAAGGAGTCTGGACAAAATCTGTTTCTAAGGAAATTTACTTTGTTTGAGTCTTTTTTGAATCCACCTAAACAATCTGAAAATGGTGAGAACATTCTGTTTCTGTCTTGTTGGTGGAAAAAAAACAACAAACTGAGAGCATGTGGAAGATATTACACGGATCTGTCCAGCTGCACTGGGTCTGATTGTGCCTGAGATATGTTGTTGTTTATTGATGCGTTGCTCTTTCAGCAGCCCTGATACCAGTATCTGACCGGACTGTTAGAACACAAGGCTATTGGGTGACGTGTGTGTATATGTCGTCACCACGTTCCTCTCCTCGGTCAGTCAGGTAAAGGAGAGGAATGGCAAGGGAAGGAAGCTGTTAAAAAGTATGGAGACTCAGCCTTTGTTTTAAGACACTAAAGCTGAGAGGGTCTTCCTCTATGGACTGTGGAACCGGATAAGGACAGAGCCAGACCTCTGATGATAGAGCAACTCAGATTGGTCCTCCTGTGTATCTTTCCTCTGTGTTCTACACAGCCCTGGTTAGTGAGTCTCTGCTGGCCGGTGAGGCCTCCTCATCCCTGGTTCCTCTGGACTTGTTCTGCCGTCAGAGACCAGACTACAGACCTCCCATCGTGGCCGGTCTTTGATAGCTTGTCTGTCTCTCTCCTTGTCTCTGTGTATGCATGAGTGTGTGTAAGCTCCTGTTAATTCAGCTGTGCTGTTTGATGTTGAGATCTGAGGGCAGCGCATATGTGTGTGTTTGCGTGGCTGGTTTGGCTCTTTCAGCTTCTACTGCAGAGGAGCAGCCCTTTTAAAGCGAATGCTGTTTAACTCATAGATTGCTGGTTGATGTCATACATAAGCTAAGACCATCCTTACATTGGATGTTCTTGAATCTTTTGCAAGTACTGCTAACCTTCACCTACATTTTACATGGCCTATAATTGGTTTTCGTTGTTATTTGGCTTATTCTTTTCTAGCGAATGCAATCAGTAACACCCATTGAGGTTGTTTATGGAATGGATATTAATAAATCATATCTTAGCTTCAGAAGCTTGTGCACTCACCAAATGTTGTTTAAGTCTACATCTGTCTCATGCCATGAAGCTACCTCTAGTTATTACCACATTGATAGCCCTGATGATTTTGGTGGGACACCTACAGTATCATCTCAGCTTTATCTTTACTCTGTTATGGTTGACCTCCGACCTCAGAATGCTTTGATGTTGCAGCTCTGAATGTTGCTTCATGGGCCTTTCTAAACTGCCAAGGGGGAGCACATCTCTGGGAAATCCTAGGTTGCTTAGTGGGTATTCTACTCTCTGAATTATTGTGTTCTGTTAGGGGGAGTGCTTGTTCGTGTCAGTGCCTTGTAGTCTTGCTAGCTCCACTTTGGGGTATGTTAGGATTCCGTGACGGTGAGCTCATGAGTTGACAATCACTGGGTCATAGTCCTGTTCTGTGATGCATAGACAGTATTATGTGGTAAAATACTGCATCTTCAGCTAAGACTAGCAATGTCAAACAGTGTTTTAAATCATTAACTACCCTATTTTACTGGGTCGCCCTCTAAGCGGTCTCTCCACCCCTTTTCCCGCAGTCCAAGTGAAAATTCTGAGTAGGAGCGTCCACAGAATTCTCAGATATCCCCCACAGCACAATGATTGGAGGTAACCTGCACCACAGGCTGGTTAGGAAAGAGGGAGAATTTTACTTAGATATTTGTATCTCACGTCAATCAAATAATATCAAATTTATTTACACCCAGCCTGAAACTCCAGGGCGCAAGCGACAACAGTGCTGAAGCACAGTGGCTAGAAAAACACCCACAAACAAGACTGTGTTAATATTAGCTACTTGTTTGCAGCTGAGCTTTATTTCTCAGTCTGTCCTCTGGCTGCTCCTCTGTGGTATCCTGCATTCCTCTGCCTTTTGGCTCCATTTTGACCCCTAATTTGATCTGATTCTGTTGGATGTGTTTTATCAGCCACATCGCCAGAAAAGGAACATTATCTCTGTTGGACACGCGCATGCGTGTTCTCTCTCTCTCTCTCTCTCTCTCTCGCTCGCACTCACACACTCACACTCACACTAACACACACACTCACACTAACACACTCACACTAACACACTCACACTAACACACTCACACTAACACACACACACACATACACACACAGAGCTCCTCCATCTATATCTACTCCACTTTATTCTGTCTCTCTCCTATTTCTCCGACGCCACCACTTCCTGTTATTAGTTTGTTTCACCCAGTTTTAAATGTTCAGAGATAAATGGTCAAAGAAACAATTCTTAGCTTGAGGAGATCTTAGGGAAACTGAGGGAGAGATGATTGAGAGGGATGGATAGTCATAGCCTCTGTCTGTCTTTCAGTGTTTCTCAGTCTCTCTCTCTCTTAATCTCTGTGTCTGTGTGAATCTCTCAATCTCTCCCTCAATCTCTCTCTCTGCTCTCTCTCTCTCTCCTCTCGCCTGCTCTGGTTTGCCTTATTTGGTCAGGTTGCTGCTGCTATGACTGAATAGAGAGAGAAATGGGGGAGGATGAACGGATTGTTCTTTTTTCTCCTTTTCCCTTGAGGGAGAGAGGGATTGATAGGAGAGAGAGGGATTGATGAAGGGAGAGAGAAAGTAGGGGTGGAGGGATGGAGGGAGAGACGGAGAGAGAGGAGGTGATGGATGGAGGGAGACGGGGCATGGAGAGCTGGCACTTTGCAACATTTGGGACTTCTCCATATGAACTATTCACTTAATAGATCAACTTATTGATGAGTCTGGGGTTTACGGTCTACACTACCGTTCAAAAGTTTCGGGTCACTTAGAAATGTCCTTGTTTTCGAAAGAAAAGCAAATCTTTAGTCCATTAAAATAATATAAAATTGATCAGAAATATAGTGTAGACATTTTTTATGTTGTAAATGATTATTGTAGCTGGAAAAAGCTGATTTTTAATGGAATATCTGCGTAAGTGTACAAAGGCCCATTAACAGAACCATCAGTCCTGTGTTGCAATGGCACATTGTGTTTGCTAATCCAAGTTTATCATTTTAAAAAGGCTGTGTGATCATTAGAAAACCCTTTTGCAGTTATGTTAGCACTGCTGAAAACTGTTGTGCTGATTACAGTAGCAGTAAAACGGGCCTATCTGGCGCATCAGCAATTGAAGGTTCGATTACAGGCTCAAATTGGGCAGAAACAAAGATCTTTCTTCTGAAACTAATCAGTCTATTCTTGTTATGAGATATGAAGGCTATTCCATGTGAGAAATTGCCAAGAAATTGAAGATCTCATACAACGATATGTACTACGCCCTTCACAGAACAGCGCAAACTGTCTCTAACCAGAATAGAAAAAGAAGTGGGAGGCCCCAGTGCACAACTGAGCAAGAGGTCAAATACATTAGAGTGTCTAGTTTGAGAAACCGATGCCATCACAGGTCCTCAACTGGCAGCTTCATTAAATAGCACCCGCACGAGTCTCAACGTGAAGAGGCCACTCCAGGATGCTGGCCTTCTAGGCAGAGTTGCAACGAAAGTAATATCTCAGACTGGCCAATAAAAAGAAAAGATAAAGATGGGCAAAAGAACAGAGGAAGATGGGAAAAAGGACTGGACAAAGGACGAATGGGAAAAAGTGTTATGGACAGACAAATCTATGTTTGAGGTGTTTGAATCACAAAGAACAACATTTTTGAGACTCAAATGAAAAGATGCTGGAGGAGTGCTTGACGCCATCTGTCAAGCATGCTGGAGGCAATGTGATGGTCTAGAGGTGCTTTGGTGGTGAAGTCGGAGTTTTGTACAGGGTTAAAGGGATCTTGAAGAAGGAAGGTCATTACTCCGTTATGCAACGCCATGCCATAGCCTGTGGGCGGTGCTTGATTGGTGCCAAATTCCTCCTACAATAGGACAATAACCCAAAGTACAGCTCCAAACTATGCAATAACTATTTAGGGAAGATGCAGTCAGCTGGTATTCTGTCTATAATGGAGTGACCAGCACAGTCACCGGATTTTAACCCTATTGAGCTGTTGTTGGAGCAGCTTGACCGTATGGTACATAAGAAGTGTCCATCGAGCCAATCCAACTTGTGGGAGGTGCTTTAGGAAGCATGGGGTGAAATTTCTTCAGATTCCCTCAACAAATAGACAACTAGAACGCCAAAGCCTGCAAGGCTGTAATTGCTGCAAATGGAGGATTCTTTGACGAAAGCAAAGTTTGAAGGACACATTATTTCAATTAAAAATTATTATTTCTGACCTTGTCAATGACTATTTTTCCTATTCATTTTGCTGTAGATCCTATTAAAAATAATTTAATGTGTGTTTTCATGGAAAACTACGACATTTCTAAGTGACCCCAAACTTTTGACATAGTGTATATACTTTGAAACACATTGAATATGGCCCTGACCCTAGATAGACCACTGTGTAGTCCTGAGCTGTACTGCAATACCAAGACATTATATATTCTCTCAGTAATATCTCCAGTATGCCAGGCATTTTGAAGGGCTGGCCATGATGGCTCTTTAACAGAGATGATTGAAAGTTGTTGTGTGTTTTGTCCTCTTCAGTGGAGCCAGTGATGAAAGCAGCAGCCCAGTGTGAACAGTTGGTTGAAAGAGAACAGGAGCTCTGCTTGGTTGGGTTTACTGAGACCTCATGCAAATCTTTGGAGCTATTTCTCTTCATCTGTTTCCTATTGTGGATTCGGAATTGACTGGCAGGATCGCTAGTCTATGAGGACTGACCTGTTGTGTGGTGTTAGGCACCGTGACTGACAACAGCGCTACATCTGTACTACAGAACCCACTGTTCCCCGTCATACCCCATACTTTACACTGGAAATGGTAACACACAGGCACATATACACACACATGTACATGTACATGTACATACATACATACGCACGTGCGCGCACACACACACACACACACACACACACTGTTTACATGCTGATTTCCCTATTCCTGTTTCCCTGTTCCCCCAGTGACATGTCTTTCATCACATCCTCTGATTTGAGCTCATGGGACTTACTTATCTAGATACTAACCTGATGCAAAACATCTGGGAGCCGGCTTGCATGCACGCATGCTCCCACAAACACTCAAACGCACGCACACACACACACACACACACACACACACACACACACACACACACACACACACACACACACACACACACACACACACACACACACACACACACACACACACACACACATAGTAGTGATTTCACCTCAACATCCGCAAGGAAGATAATAATAACTTGGATAATAATAAATGAATATTTGTTTTTAAAGTCACTGGTATTTGCGGCTGTAGTGCTTCACTCGGCAGATAGTTAGCCAAACAAACCAGGTGCCAGAAATGGCCAAGATCTGCTGTCTGTACAGAAATGGACGGGTATCAGTTAATCCTGCTGCCTCAATTGGATTCGAGGAGCTCTCCCTCTCCCACACTCTTTATTTAGCTGATATGCTATTAAGTTGGACTTTGTTTTTGGAAACCTGTAGTTGTGTATGTGTGGTGCAACTAGAGTGCTGCTACTATGATAAAGCAATTGCAGATGCTGTAGATCATGATGAAAATGAAGAATAAATGAAATTCATGTTTTCAAGTACTTGGCTAAGCAGAAGGAAACATGTTATATAGTAAACACAAGCATCATCTCATTTGTACCATTAAGGCACCAACCACTGCAACTGGTTGACAGTATCAAATGGGATGTAGAGTTTTGCTCATAAGTTTGCATACCCTGGCAGAAATTGTAAAATTTTGGCATTGATTTTGAAAATATGACTGATCATGCAAAAAAACTGTCTTTTATTTAAGGATAGTGATCATATGAAGCCATTTATTACCACATAGTTGTTTGGCTCCTTTTCAAATAATAATGATAACAGAGATCACCCAAATGGTCCTGATCAAAATTTTACATACCCTTGAATGTTTGGCCTTGTTACAGACACACAAGGTGACACACACAGGTGAAATTGGCAATTAACCCTCTGACAGCAAGGGTTTTTAAATCCGCCTGTCACTATCTTGACATTTTGGCTTCTAAAATGGTCATCCTTTATAGTAGAAGGAAGTGCTTTATATTCTGGGAACGCAAGTGCACATATTTTTGTTTTATATTGAAATAGAATAGTAAAATATAATAGGTAGCCTGTTTTACATTACATTTGGATACCCCCAGGGGTTCAGAATAACTACAAGTTGAATGGTTTTGAATTTATAAAATAATAAAATGAACATGGCATATTTTTTTTTTTACTCTCATCCACATCCATTTTTTTTCTAAAAAAGTCTGATAATCATTGAAAATGCCCATATGGGGTCACTGAACTTATTCTGTCTTATTGTACTTCCAAAAGCCACCACTAGATGGCAGTCCCCTCTTTTTTGAAATCTTTTTTTATTTTTTTTATGGGGTGTCTTGAATAGGGGGTGCCTTTATTTCCTTTGGAATTCCCTACATGTGCCATATCTGGAAGTGGTGGAGATTAGAACAGGGATGTGTCCAGTCTTCCTTTGGATGGTTAGATCCACAGGTTACACTCTACACAACACAGCATAGGCGCATATTTGACCACTGGCTACCGTACCGTTATATCAAGTTATCAGATAGGCCTAGTAATTCCACTAAAACAATGCAAAATAATAATAAACATTATCATAGAATAGCATTTAGGCTACACTTACCCTATTTTACAAATAGGTCGATTCCGTCCTGATACTTTTCATCGTCTGAATGTTCAGACCCATTTTCACTATCCTCACTCTCCATAATCATTTATTCCACTTCTTTCGCCGTTTGGCCATTTTTTTTCTCAAAGCAATTGCTTGTAGCAACTCAATGTGTCTTCAATGCATTCCAAGTGCATAATGACTTTCTTGGGAGCATGGTAAGTGCCACACCCGCCTCTCCCCCTGGCGCGCTTGCTCGCTCTTTCTCTCTCTTTTGGGGAGGGGGGTAACATGGATAGACTTCGCTTTGGATTGGTTTATGTATTGTAGACTTCTAAACAACAGAAAAAGATCAAGTATAATTAGTTAGGGCTGCTGCTGAAATCCTGAAGGACTATAGGTGAACATATTTGTGATCACGATTGCGGGGCTTCTGGTTTACAAAAGTACACAAATGAGACGTTGCTATTTGCAGCAGAATGTCGTTGTTCCCGTGGAAAAGAAATAAAGCCTCTAACTTCTACCATTCCCGGAGCAATGAATAAAAATGTGTGACCTGGACGCGCCGGCGCGTCAACTAGAGGTTTTGTGATCGCAATTGTGGGGCTTCTGGTTGACGAAAGTACACAAACGAGATGTTATTTGCAGCAGAATATCCCTATTAACGTGGAAGAAGAATGAAGCATCTAACTTCTACGGTTACGAAGCAGTGAATAAAAATGTTTTTTGTAGACGCACCCACGAGTCAATAGCGCTCAGGGGGTTTTAAAGGTGAATTTCCCACAGGTGAATTTCCCCTGTGGCTTTTTAAATTGCAATTAGTGCCTGTGTGTAAATAGTCAATGAGTTTGTTAGCTCTCATGTGGATGAACTGAGCAGGCTAGATACTGAGCCATGGGGAGCCGAAAAGAACAATCAAAAGATATACTTAACAAAGTAGTGGAACTTAATAAAGATGGAAAAGGATATAAAAGGTTATCCAAAGCCTTGCAAATGCCAGTCAGTACTGTTCAATCACGTACAGTGAGGGGAAAAATTATTTGATCCCCTGCTAATTTTGTACGTTTGCCCACTGACAAAGAAATAATCTGTCAATAATTTTAATGGTAGATTTATTTGAAAAGTGAGAGACAGAATAACAACAAAAAATCCAGAAAAACGCATGTCAAAAATGTTATAAATTGATTTGCATTTTAATGAGTGAAATAAGTATTCGACCCCTCTGCAAAACATGATTTAGTACTTGGTGGCAAAACCCTTGTTGGCAATCACAAAGGTCAGACGTTTATTGTAGTTGGCCACCAGGTTTGCACACAATCTCAGGAGGGATTTTGTCCGACTCCTCTTTGCAGATCTTCTCCAAGTCGTTAAGTTTCCAGGCTGACGTTTTGCAACTGGAACCTTCAGCTCCCTCCACAGATTTTCTATGGGATTAAGGTCGGGAGACTGGCTAGGCCACTCCAGGACGTTAATGTGCTTCTTCTTGAGCCACTCCTTTGTTGCCTTGGCCGTGTGTTTTGGGTAATTGTCATACTGGAATACCCATCCACGACCAATTTTCAATGCCCTGGCTGAGGGAAGGAGGTTCTCACCCAAGATTTGACGGTACATGGCCCCGTCCATCGTCCCATTGATGCTGTGAAGTTGTCCTGTCCCCTTAGCAGAAAAACACCCCCAAAGCATAATGTTTCCACCTCCCTGTTTGTCGGTGGGGATGGTGTTCTTGGGGTCATAGGCACCATTCCTCCTCCAAACACGGCGAGTTGAGTTGATGCCAAAGAGCTTGATTTTGGTCTCATCTGACCATAACACTTTCACCCAGTTCTCCTCTGAATCATTCAGATGTTCATTGGCTAACTTCAGACGGGCCTGTACATGTGCTTTCTTGAGCAGGGGGACCTTGCGGGCGCTGCAGGATTTCAGTCCTTCACGGCGTAGTGTGTTACCAATTGTTTTCTTGGTAACTATGGTCCCAGCTGCCTTGAGATCATTGACAAGATCCTCCCGTGTAGTTCTGGGCTGATTCCTCACCGTTCTCATGATCATTGCAACTCCAAGATCTTGCATGGAGCCCCAGACTGAGAAAGATTGACAGTTATTTGTGTTTCTTCCATTTGCGAATAATCGCACCAACTGTTGTCACCTTCTCACCAAGCTGCTTGGCGATGGTCTTGTAGCCCATTCCAGCCTTGTGTAGGTCTACAATCTTGTCCCTGACATCCTTGGACAGCTCTTTGGTCTTGGCCATGGTGGAGAGTTTGGAATCTGATTGACTGATTGCTTCTGTGGACAGGTGTATTTTATACAGGTAACAAGCTGAGATTAGGAGCACTCCCTTTAAGAGTGTGCTCCTAATCTCAGCTCGTTAGCTGTATAAAAGACACCTGGGAGCCAGAAATCTTTTTGAATGAGAGGGGATGAAATACAGGTGCTGGTCATATAATTAGAATATCATCAAAAAGTTGATTTATTTGAGTAATTCCATTCAAAAAGTGAAACTTGGATATTATATTCATTCATTACACACAGACTGATATATTTCAAATGTTTATTTCATTTAATTTTGATGATTAAAACTGACAGCTAATGAAAATCCCAAATTCAGTATCTCTGAAAATTAGAATATTACTTAAGACCAATACAAAAAAAGAATTTTTAGAAATGTTGGACAACTGAAAAGTTTGAACATTAAAAGTATGAGCATGTACAGCACTCAAGACTTAGTTGGGGCTCCTTTTGCCTGAATTACTGCAGCAATGGGGTGTGGCATGGAGTCGATCAGTCTGTGGAACTGCTCAGGTGTTATGAGAGCCCAGGTTGCTCTGTTAGTGGCCTTCAGCTCTTCTGCATTGTTGGGTCTGGCGTATCACATCTTCCTCTTCACAATACCCCATAGATTTTCTATAGGGTTAAGGTCAGGCGAGTTTGCTGGCCAATTAAGAACAGGGATACTATGGTCCTTAAACCAGGTACTGGTAGCTTTGGCACTGTGTGCAGGTGCCAAGTCCTGTTGGAAAATGAAATCTCCATCTCCATAAAGTTGGTCAGCAGCAGGAAGCATGAAGTGCTCTAAAACTTCCTGGTAGACGGCTGCGTTGAACTTGGACCTCAGAAAACACAGTGGACCAACAACAGCAGATGACATGGCACCCCAAACCATCACTGACTGTGGAACCTTTACACTGGACTTCAAGCAACGTGGATTCTGTGCCTCTCCTCTTTTCCTCCAGACTCTGGGACCTTGATTTCCAAAGGAAATGCAAAATTTACTTTCATCCGAGAACATAACTTTGGACCACTCAGCAGCAGTCCAGTCCTTTTTGTCTTTAGCCCAGGCGAGACGCTTCTGACGCTGTGTCTTGTTCAAGAGTGGCTTGACACAAGGAATGCGACAGCTGAAACCCATGTCTTGCATATGTCTGTGCTGGTTCTTGAAGCACTGACTCCAGCTGCAGTCCACTCTTTGTGAATCTCCCCCACATTTTTGAATGG